>SJXQ01002154.1:604321-620880 GCA_006408695.1 Aepyceros melampus | reverse complement strand
TAGATTGCTTCCATGTCCTGGCTATATAAATGGTGCTGTGATGAACATTGGGGTACATGTATCTCTCAGTTCTGGTTTCCTCGGTGTGTATGCCCAGTAAGACCCAGCAACCCTACTACTGGCCTCTGCTTCACTGTGAATTCATCACAGTGGCCTTGTTAATCTAAAGTGTCAGCAGTGTTGGGATCCACAAACCATCAAAAGGTGGCTTCATCAGAGTGCTTCCCTTAGCTTTATTGACCACCCATTTCTGAATCAAGTCACACAATTGTGGTCTGGGTACCTGCTTTTGACCTCCTATGTATGCAGCCAGGGTTTGTGACCCAGAAAGTGGGAAACCTTTTGAAATAATTGGAATAAAGATGTATGAGAAGTGGAGGAGAGGAGTAGTTTGGGTAATTCATATGCACTTGAAAACTGGTTTTGCACCTTGTATTCTCACATCTTCATCACTAAAGATCTTGGACACCATTGAAGTTAATAGAATGGACTCAGAATCAAAAACCAAGACCTCAGGGACTTCCCTGGTGGTCTGGTAGTTAAGACTCAGCATTAACAATGCAGGGACCATGGGTTCAGTCCCTGGTTGGGGAACTAAGGTCTCATACGCTGTATGGCATGGCCTAAAAATAAATGAAAACAAAAAAAACAACCAAATGTCATGAAAAAAAAATTAAAGGAGGCAGAAAATGAAATAGATACTTGCATGCATGTGTGCTAAGTCACTTCAGTTGTGTCCAGCTCTGTGACTCTATGCTCCTCTGTCCGTCAGATTCTCCAGACAGGAGTACTCGAGTGAGTTGCCATGTTCTCCCCTAGAGGATTGTCCTGACCCAAGGATCAGATCGAACCCAAGTCTCTTTTATCTCCTGCATTGGCAGGTGGGTTCGTTACCACTAGCACCACGTGGGAAGCCCAAGTAGATAATTAAACAAACATTAAAAACAATGAAAACCAAATGAACAGATGGTTCAAAAGATAGATGTCATGTTGGTCTTCCCTTCCCCCAGATCGCCTTTCCAGATTCTGACCTCACCCCCCGCCGCTTCAATCTCCGTCTAGAAACCTGGTGTTTTGTATGCCTTCTTCTTTGCAGTGATGGATTTTGCCCAACTTTATTTCATGTTTTGATATTACCTGAATGCTCATGATTTTTTCCTCCTTTAATTTCAAGGTCTAATTCATCCAGTGTAGGGCCCTCTTACCATCTCTAGTTTCCCATCTCATTTTTACTGACAACTCGCTTTATAGCATTCAGTTTTATATTTCACTGGAAGTAGGAAGTGAATTTAATCTCACACTTTCCAAAAATCTACTGCACCGGAGATCAGGGCCAAAGTGGTTGGGGTTTCGTGTGCCTGAGAGTAGCCAGAATTATTCTTTGACCACTAATGACTCCTGCAGATCAAGGAGCCTGCGTCCGGTCTTTGAATTTTCCCAGAAAAGTTCCCAGCCTGCCTGTTAGGGATAATCAGGGATGTCTCCTAATGCCTGTTAAATAGTCTGTCCAGGGCACTTGAATTCCTGCAGTTGCTCCAGTGGCAGAGAGAAATTGGAAAAAAAAAAAAAAAAAAAACTGCCAAAGCACAGCAGCATGTGGGTTGCAGCCTCTTAAAACCAGATCATTTTGTTGCTTTTTATTAGATTGAATGGAGTTGTAGTTGTGTTGTGTCCTTTGTTTGAGATGGTTAAAGAACCGCTGGATACCAGTGAGTCAAACATAGATTTCAGAGAAGAGGACCTAGGAGATTGTCTGCTCTGACTCCTCATTTTAGAAAGAGGCCATAAAAAGCCAAGGCAGTGAGTTAGGAGTAGAGCTGGAGCCAGAAATGCAGGTGGATCAGCTCCACTAAGTATGGGAACATTTATAAAATGAAAGGGAAAAAAAAAGGAAAAGGAAAGAAAGAAATCATTTAAATAAAATAGGAGTGTTATTTTGGTTAAACCATCAGCCGTGTTCTTTTAGAGATCGGAAAGAACTAGTGTTCATTTAAAACACAATGTGAGGGACGTCCTTGTTGATCCAGTGGTTGAGATTCTGTGTTTCCAGTGCAGAGAGCATGGGTTCCGTCCCTGGTCGTGGAACTAAGATCTTGCATGCCTTGTGACAGGGGAAAAACATAAATAAATTTTGAAAAAAAGCCACTGTGACTAAAGAGGTGACACATGAGAGAGATCTTTGTGTTGATATCATAGTTCTGTGTTTTGGTTGTGGTGATGTGTGACAAAATAGCACAGGAGTATAGGCACACATTGTATTGATGTCTGTTTCCTAGTTTTTATATTGTTTATCGTTGGATAAGATGTAACCATTCCATTGGGTAAAACTGAATGAAGGGTATACAGGACCTCTTCACTACTTTTGCAACTGCCTGTGAATCTATAATTATTTCAAAATAAAAAAGTAATCTCAGAGCAAATTCAAATTTTATTGTAGTTTAGTAAAGTCTAGGCCTATGATCTGAGGGGGTGAGAAAATTAGTAACATACCTTTAGTAATAACTACATCATGAAAAAATAGAGAGAGTTTTCTTCTTGCCCTTATGACTCCAAAGAGTTGAGTAGACCTTACTGGAGCTAGCAATCTTGTTTGCTCCTTTTTATAGACAGCTAAAAAGATCCCCTGGAGGAGGGCATGGCAATCCTCTTCAGTATTCTTGCCTAGAGAATCCCATGGACAGAGGAGCCTAGTGGGCTACAGTCCATAGAGCTGCACAGAGTCAGACACTACTGAAGCAACTTAGCACGCATGCACAAAAAGCTTATATATTTATTTCACTAATTTGAATCAGTGTTTGTAAACTGAGTGGATGTACTGATGTTGTGTTGATATCAGATGCAATTACATGTACTAAAATATCTTTTGAAATGAAATACTTTTAAGATACTTTCATTAAAACTTTATTTTTAAATTTTAGTTATTGAATCAAAAACACTTCAAGGAAGCAAAGGAGAGCACAGCTTTAACAGCCCTGGAGTTTTTGTTGTAGAAAACACAACAGTGGAATTTCAGAAGGGCTCAGAGAGGCAAACCTTTAAGATTCCAGGACCTCTGATGGCTGATTTCATCTTCAAGGTAGGATGAGTCTCTTCACAAAATGTCATGCATCAGGGGCCCAGCGTATCTTGAATTTGAAAAAGAACAAGTTTGTTTGGTTGGCAGCCAATGACTGTTGTTATACAGGGCATGTGTCACTAATATTTTCACCTTGACAGTCAGTTCTTAAAAGTCATTCAACTCTCTCAAGGTTCTGTTCCTCAACCCCAATAGTTAAGTAACAAACTTCATTCTTATAGGGGAATGATTGTTTGAATTTGTAGTCTCTGGTTGCTGTGTTCAGTTTTAAACCTCTCGATGGAGTTCAGTGAGAATGGTCCGTGGTTAAATGCTCCGTGTCTTAAACCCCAACTCTTCTGTTGCTCTCCTTGCAAAGCAGAGCAGAGAAGACAGAGGCCCCTCCCTTACGTTCCTTTCCTGTTTCCTCAGTAATGTCTCATCATGAGCACTTGTCTGGACACCTGTCACGAGGTCCCCTCACGAGAACTCTTCTTTCCTGTGACCAGGGCTCTGTGTCCCCTCTCTTGGGTAAATCGGGGGCATCTTCTTTCACTCAGAGGACATGAAATGCAGTGGCCAATGTTTTTCCCAGGTGACACAACTTGAAATTCTTCTGGTACAACCGAAAATACCTAAGACATGCAGAAAGGGGTGTTTCAGTGGATGGTTTTGTCCTATCTACCCCTTTTGGGAAACTCATTCAAAATGGAAAGGAAGAAATACAAGAGTTCCAATTGCCAGGAATATATTTACCTGTGAGAAGACCCAGTGCTTTCTAAAGAACTGTTCTATGTTAACTTGTCAAAGTTTCATCAAAGCATTGGTTGTGCCAGCAGAGAAAGACATTTGGAGTTGGAGGAGAGTTGCAAACTGCTGTCCTGTTTGCAAAGTCAGCCTCCAGTGTGACCAGCCACGTGTCAGTCTGGGTGGATTTATTATTTTGAAACTTTGGGTTTTAAATTGTCAACCTTTAAAAAAAATCGAGAGATTTTAACATTAAAATACCAGTGTTCCTGTTTTTCCCTGCCTCACTTTAAAAATGGGAAGGTCTGACCACCAGCTTGCGTTCATGGCAGTAATTGGCTGCAGCTGTGTAACAGCTGCCTTCTCCACAGGGCACAGGTCCTCACTTGCCTGGCCCACACCGGGCCCTAGTGTGACCCTGACTTTGAAGGTGTAGACATTTATAGACGTGTAAGTTGCCACTCCTGGACGTGACTTTTGTGTCAGACCCTTGAAGCATCAACCCAATGTTGTTCCTTGACAGCAATGTTGGAAAGTCTTCTGGGGAAGCCCTAACTGCCATCTCTCTTTCCTTCTATTCTCTCTAACCCATTGTTGTTCATAAATTCTGGGCTTGGGTTGCTTCTCTTAAGGTTTTCCCATTTGATGCTAAAGTAGTAAAACCCACACACACAAACACTAACATACCCTCTTAAAAAATTCTCTTTTCATTCCTCCCCAGAAGATCTGTATTCCTCTCAAGTCAATTTAGAGACATCTGACCGAGTAGGAAACATTAGTACAGTAATGGGATGAGAAAAATAGCCACAAAGGTTAAAATTTTACGGTATGTTTGGTGAAGATATTAACATGGAAAATGCGTTGTTTATTGACCTCATGCATAAACACACATACACACATAAACTACTTACTTTGAGTGTGTCTATATACACACACATGTACATATATGAATATGTGTATGTCTGTGTGTATATGCATTTTTTTTAATATTTGAGAGGATATATTCCAAACTGAAAACACTGAGAACATAGTGGCTATTTTAGAGGGTATCAGTGTTTTGAGGGAGTGATCTTGGTTTTACCTATAATATTCTAAAATTTAATTCTTAGAAATACAGTCATGTATGTGTAGTTAAAACATATATGGGCTTCCCCTGGTCGCCTCAGCGGTTAAAAAAAAAAATCCACCTGCTAATGCAGGAGACATGGGTTCGGTCCCTGGGTTGGAAAGATCCCCTGGAGAAGGAAATGGCAACCCTTTCCAGTATTCTTGCCTGGGAAATCCCATGGACAGAGGGCCCTGGAGGGCATGGGATCACAAAAAAAGTCGGACACAACTTAGCAACTGAAAAACAACACTCAAAAATTACTTTACACCTTTATGTCCAAATTCTATATTCACCTCTTAATAGGATGCATTTAAAAATGTTTCCATTGTACAAATTTGTACTCAGTCTTCTATTTTCCTGTCTCTTGAGTTCTAGTTTTCTCAGATTAAATAAACAATTCTGGGTTTTAACTTCAATTTCTGGAAAGATTTTGATCTCTCTTGATAGAAAGTTTTTTTTAATATATATTATTTATCAAAGAGGGTGTTACACACAACTGTCTGACTCATGCATAAATAAAGCCTCACTTCCATGCTCAAACCATTTTCTTTCATGAATGTGGTATACTTGGTGGGAGAGAATTTGGCAAATCAGAGATGCTGTGATGAAGCAAGAATAAATCTGATGGTTTTCCCTGACTTACAAGCTTGTCCAAATTCTGTGGGTTTCTAGGAAATATCCTTTTCCATGGGTTACTTTTTTTTTGGTCAGAGCACTATAGTACTGCCCAGCCTGTGTTGTTACTAAGATTGGAAACTCTGTTTCCATTCATCTCTCCTTGGCCTATGAGGTGATCAAGTAAGGGCTCTCCTTTGAGTGGGAGGTTAAGAATGTATGTGAGGTCCCTGATGATGGTCAACCTTGTATTTCACTGTATCTCTTTCCATTCCAATCAACTAAGAACATCAGCTGATCTTAAAAAAAAAAAAAAAAGGAAGAATTGGCTTCAACCTGAGAGAATGTGAAGACCAGCTCTACCCCAAAGTTCAGTTCAGATCAGTTGCTCAGTCACGTCTGAATCTTTGCGACCCCATGGACTGCTGTACGCCAGGCTTCCCTGTCCGTCACAAACTCCCAGAGTCTGCTCAAACTCATGTACATGGAGTTGATGATGCCATCCAACCACCTCAGCTTCTGTCATCCCCTTCTCCTCCTGCCTTCAGTCTTTCCCAGCATCAGGATCTTTTCCAATGAGTCTGTTCTTTGCATCAGTGGCCAAAGTATGGGAGTTTCAGCTTCAGCATCAAGTCCTTCCAGTGAATATTCAGGACTGATTTCCTTTAAGATTGACTGGTTTGATCTTGCAGTCCAAGGGACCCTAAAGAGTCTCCTCCAACACCACAGTTCAAAAGCATCAAATTCTTTGGCACTCAGCTTTCTTCATGGTCCAGCTCTCACATCCATACATGCATAATGGATAAATCATGGATACATGGACCTTTCTTGGCGAAGTAATGTCTCTGCTTTTATATGCTGTCTAGGTTGGTCATAGCTTTTCTTCCAAGGAGCAACCATCTTTTAATGTCATGTCTGCAGTTACCATCTTCAGTGATTTTGGAACCCAAGAAAAAGTTTGTCACTGTTTCCACTGTTTCTCCATCTATTTGCCATGAAGCAAAGGGACTGGATGCCATGATCTTAGTTTTTTGAATGTTGAGCTTTAAGCCAACTTTTTCACTCTCCTCTTTCATCAAGAAACTCTTCAGTTCCTCTTCACTTTCTGCCATAAGGGTGATGTCATCTGCATATCTGAGGTTATTGATATTTCTCCTGGCAATCTTGATTCCAGCTTGTGCTTCATTCAGCCCAGCATTTTGCATGATGTACTTTGCATGTAAGTTGAATAAACAGGGTGACAATATACAGCCTTGATGTATCCCTTTCCCAATTGGGAACCAGTCTGTTGTTCCATGTCCGGTTCTAACTGTTGCTTCTTGACCTGCATGCAGATTTCTCAGGAGGCAGGTCAGGCGGTCTGGTAGTCTCATCTCTTTAAGAATTTTCCACAGTTTGTTGTGATCCACACCATCAAAGACTTTGGTGTAGTCAATAAAGCAGATGTTTTCTGGAACTCTGTTGCTTTTTTACTATGATCCAATGGATGTCGGCAATTTGATCTCTGATTCTTCTGCCTTTTCTAATCCAGCTTGAACATCTGGAAGTTCTTGGTTCATGTAGTGGTTCTCCAAGCCTGGCTTGGAGAATTTTGAGCATTACTTTGCTAGCATGTGAAATGAGTGCAATTGTGTGGTAGTTTGAACATTCTTTGGCATTGCCTTTCTTTGGGATTAGAATGAAAACTGACCTTTTCCAGTCCTGTGGCCACTGCTGAGTTTTCCAAATTTGCTGGCATATTGAGTGCAGCACTTTCACAGCGTCATCTTTTTGGATTTGAAAGAGCTCAGCTATAATTCTATCACCTCCATCAGCTCTACCCCACAGAGTGCTGTTAATAATTTCGCTCAGTCCTGGGTGCACTGAAATACAAGGCACTCTTTGCAATACAGTTCCTAGATTAGACCTCATTTCGTGGATGTTTCTGCTATCTTCAGGAGATAGTGAAGGACAAGGAAGCCTGTTGCACTGCTTCCATGGGGTCACAAAGTGTCGGACTCACCTTAGCAACTGAACAACAGCAACAACAACATGGACTTTTAATAAATGGAAGGTTGAAAACAACTGTATTCTGATGTGATGAGTAAAATATAAAGGCATCCATGGCATGCTGGATTCTTTTGTGGCTATTGTGCCGATTCTGCAATCTGGCAACTCACTGCCCCAATGGGATGGAATTGCTTTTTTTATACTTTTTCAGAAGCTGTATTTTCATGATTGGACCTTTCTTGAAAAAGTGTACTTTTTCTTCTTCCCAGTGGATTTCTCACTAAGCATCCTGATTTTCCTGAATGATCTATTTCTAGTGGATGACTCTTGTCACTCTGTTACTGAGTCACAGTATTTGCATGTGAGCCCCTGCAGAAGGGGCACATTGCCCCTTCTGCAATATGTGTATGTGGCCACCATGTAGCAGTAGAGTCTCGAGCCTGTGGTTGATGCTGTGTGCTTTATTGGTTGGACCCTGAGGCGCTATCCTTTCAGTAAGAATTTACTGAGTATCTGTAAGTAGGTGTTTGTGAATATCTGCTTTCAGTATATGTGTATGAGAATAATCTAGTAAAATAAACGTAAGCGGCTTTGAGAAAGGTATCTGTTTCCATGGTTAACTCTTTTAATAAAGATTGCTGGTGGCTTTTCCCCTCTTTAAAAACTATGTCCCTCTTCAAGGAAAAAAAAGTTTTCCTCATAGTCTGAAATCTTCCTTTTTATGTTAGTCGTCTATCTTCTTTCTTCTATTTCGATATTTTGTATTTCCATAGAAAAATATTTTCTCATTTCTTTTTTTAATGTTTTTTACTGTGGTAAAATGAAAAATGTTTTTATTTCACCATGTTTCACTGTATAGCTCAGTGGCACTAAGTACATTCATGTTGGTTTTCAGCTGGGCAAGCCGTCTCTGGTTTCCTCCAACCACAGCTCTGGATACTGTGTATGTTTTCTACCTGTAAGGTCTCTCTTTTCTTTCTGGGGAGCTGTGGCAGCTCATCTAACTTACCCAAGGATGAGAGGGTTTGAAACTATCTGTTTTCCTCTCTCTCAAAGAGAAGATTTTAGCCTTGCAGTGTGGTGCAGACGGTGGCTAAATCCCCATGTCCAAGCAGAACGGTTTTCAGAGTCAGGGCATGCGTTCACTTCCTGAACCTACAGTAACAAAGCACAGTATACTGGGTGGCTTAAACAATAGATGTTCATTGATCTCACAGTTTTGGGGGCTAGGAGTCTAAAATGAAGATGTGGGCAGCACTGGTTCCTTGAAAGGGATATGAAAGAGAATTTGTTCATGCCTCTTTCCTCACTTCTTGAATCCTCAGCTTTTCTATCTTTTCTTTACATCACTTTGCTTCTGTGCATGTCCACATCTGTGCCCAAATGTCTCACTTTATGTAAGTGAGACAGGCTGGGACCTGGAACCTTTCACTGCAGTGATTGCACCTGGACACACCTCTCACGTGACAAAATACAAATAAATTGTATGGGGCCAAAAATAACTGTGTGCAGGCACATTTGGGGCAGATTCTGGACAAAAGATCCAAAGAGACTGAAAAGCCTAACTGCCGCTTTTGAAGAGCCTGGAGCAAAACTGGATGTTGGGAACAAAGGCAGATTACTGAGCATGCCCCCTGCATACACCACTACCTAAGGGGTGGGCAGACCACCTAAGTTACCCCTCCAGGCTGACCCCCTGGACACACCCCTACCCTCAGCCCATTAAGGATTGTGTCTTGCCCCCTCAGGGAGCAGGGGAATCTGTTGTTTGTTCTCTCTCCCAGCGCTGAAGAAGGAGCTAGCTGCAATAAAATCTCACCTAAATTTTTTATCTTCAGTTCAGTCGCTCAGTGTCCAACTCTTTGTGACCCCATGAATTGCAGCACGCCAGGCCTCCCTGTCCATCACCAACTCCCGGAGTTCACTCAGACTCATGCTCATCGAGTCAGTGATGCCATCCAGCCATCTCATTCTCGGTCGTCCCCTTCTCCTCCTGCCCCCAATCCCTCCCAGCATCAGAGTCTTTTCCAATGAGTCAACTCTTCGCATGAGGTGGCCAAAGTACTGGAGCTTCAGCTTTAGCATCATTCCTTCCAGAGAAATCCCAGGGTTGATCGCCTTTAGAATGGACTGGTTGGATCTCCTTGCAGTCCAAGGGACTCTCAAGAGTCTTCTCCAACACCACAGTTCAAAAGCATCAATTCTTCGGCGCTCAGCCTTCTTCACAGTCCAACTCTCACATCCATACGTGACCACTGGAAAAACCATAGCCTTGACTAGACGGACCTTAGTCGGCAAAGTAATGTCTCAACTTTTGAATATGCTACCTAGGTTGGTCATAACTTTTCTTCCAAGGAGTAAGCATCTTTTAATTTCATGGCTGCAGTCACCATCTGCAGTGATTTTGGAGCCCCAAAAATAAAGTCTGACACTGTTTCCACTGTTTCCCCATCTATTTGCCATGAAGTGATGGAACCAGATGCCATGATCTTCGTTTTCTGAATGTTGAGCTTTAAGTCAACTTTTTCACTCTCCTCTTTCACCTTCATCAAGAGGCTCTTTAGTTCTTCTTCATTTTCTGCCATAAAGGTGGTGTCAGCTGCATATCCAATGTGAGTGGGGGTGGGGGGCAATCTGCACAAAATCAACTTGGCTATCTGAGCACCCCTTCCAGCTCTCCCACAGGCTCACTCCACACCCACATGTCCCCCTAACTCTCACCATGAGGCACAAATAGTAACACTCTCTCAGCCCATCCATACAGGCATCATAATTCTTTTACTGTCATTGTTTCTTCACATTTGACTCTTTAAATAACCAGTGAATACTGACTTGCTGCTAAGTCTCTTCAGTCACATCCGGCTCTTTTGCGACTGCGTGGACTGTAGCCCGCCAGGCTCCTCTGTCCATGGGATTTTCCAGGCAAGAACACTGGAGTAGGGTGCCATTTCCTTCTCCAGGGGATCTTCCCAACCCAGGGATTGAACCCAATTCTCATTATGTCTCCTGCATTGGCAAGTGGGTTCTTTACCACTAGTACCACCTGGGAAGCCCAAATATTGGCTTGATTTTACCTTAAAAATCTTTCTTCTAGAGAGGTGGGAAGAAAAGAGACTATCTGTTCGGTCATCATTAACATTTTATATGACAAAAGGTTGACACTACATATATATATATATATAATCATATATAAATTATGTGCACATATAAAGTCAGACACGACTGCAGTGACTTAGCATACATGCAAATATTGATGTATTAAATGGCTGATATGAAAAGCCAATGACCAGAGATTCCCATCAAACTGACTTAGGACCCCTTCTGCCAATAGGCTGAGGACAAAGATTTCAACCACACAGGATGAAGAGTAAGATGAAAAGCATAGCATCTCACACAAAAAGGTAGAACTCACAAAGGATCAAAACTTCCTAAAAGCATGAACTCATGAAAGATAACCCTAGAGGCAGAGAGCAGAGAAAACTGGTTGCCTCAGTCTTGTCTCTAGGTGATGGCTGACAAAGAATTGGCACCTCCCATGAAAATACATGCCCTCTGACACGCCTTTGTAGTGGCTTAGAGCCTGATTTTATACACTTATATATGCTTTGAAAAGGCATAAGGCAATTTTAGTAGTCCTAAGTCTTTTGGCTGAGGAAATTAAATAATCTCTGGAGGAAGACACTAGAAACGAGCCTCAAAAAACTTTCACTGATAGATGTCTAACAAGCATGACTTCACAACCGAAAATCTAAATATAAAGTGCATAAGCTATTAAGCTTTGACAGACGAAAAAGAAGAACCAGGCTGACAAAAGAAAAAATAAACTTTCAACTACTGAATGATCAGACATGGAATATAAAACAAATATATTTATATATGGCCTTTCCTGGTGGTTCAGGTGGTAAGGAACCTGTCTGCAATGAAGGAGATGCAGGTTCAGTCCCTGGGTTGAAAAGATCCTCTGGAGGAGGAAATGGCACCCCACTCCAGTATTCTTGCCTGGAGAATCCCATGGATGAAGGAGCCTGGTGGGCTACCATCCATGGAGTCACAAAGAGTCAGACATGACTGAGCAGCCCACACTTTAAATTTCAAATGTGTGTGTGTGTGTGTGTGTGTGTGTGTGTGTGTTTTAAAAACTGAAAGAGAATCAAAACATAATAAGGGGCAAAAGAATATAAAAAATAGGCAGACTAAAAGAAGACACGTATTCTATTTAATAAAACTGATTCTGAAATGAGACTGTAAGTTTAGAACAAATTTCAAATTATTGGTATCAGACACAGACCCTATTTTCTTACTACAATGCAATTAAAGTTAGAATAACAGAGACTCGCATATTTGGAAATGTAAACACACACATCTACCTAACTTATGGTAATAACAGAAATTTAGAAAGATGGTAACGATAACCCTGTATGCGAGACAGCAAAAGAGATACAGATGTATAGAATAGTCTTTTGGACTCTGTGGGAGAGGGAGAGGGTGGGATGATTTGGGAGAATGGCATTGAAACATGTATATCATATAAGAAATGAATCACCAGTCCAGGTTCGATACAGGATACAGGATGCTTGGGGCTGGTGCACTGGGATGACCCAGAGAGATGGTATGGGGAGGGAGGAAGGAGCGGGGTTCAGGATGGAGAACACGTGTACATCCATGGTGGATTCATGTTGATGTATGGCAAAACCAATACAATTGTAGAGTAATTAGCCTCCAATTAAAATAAATTTAAATTTAAAAGATAAATAAATTGGAAATGATAAAAAAATGTCATATTCAGAATATTCTAAATTAGATTTTTCTAATAAATTATATATGGTAGAAAAAATTAAATCACACTTTTTAAAAACTACATATCAAAACTAACAGTATAAAGGGGAAAGTTTTAAGATTATATACTTGAAAAAAGTTTGAAAGTAGTCAACTCAAGCTGCCAAGTTTCTTTGTCCTGGAATTCTCCAGGCAAAAGTACTGGAGTTTGTAGCCATTCCCTTCTTCAGGGGATCTTCTTGACCCAGAGATCTAACCTGGGTCTCCTGCATTGCAGGCAGATTCTTTACCATCTGAGCCACCAGGGAAGTCCCAAAATAACTTTTAAAGAATAATGAAAAAGAAAATCAGATCAGGGCACTTGAATAAAGCAGACACCTAAAGCCCCTGTAATTAAAGAATTGGTATGAGGGTACACAAACCAGGAACAGGATAAAGGGCTCAAAAGGAGGCCCACACTGGGATGACAAGGCAGAGACAATTCATGCTCATTGAACGTGTATATGCTCCCCAGTTTCACGACCTCCCCTGTGGTATGGCAGGGGCCAACTAACAAGCTCTGGACAAGTAGCCGTGGGCACAACTGACCTGTTGAAGAGTGCAGGACTTTTAGCTTAAGTCCTTTGCATGGTACCTTTATTCCATTATAAACTTCAAGTATTTTGCAATTTAAAAAGGAAAACTCATCAGTGTCCCTCTCTTGTCTCCTTGCTTTTGTGCTTAGTTACTAAGTCGTGTCTGACTCTTTCAGGCTCCTCTGTCCGTGGAATTTTCTTGCTTTCAAAGAAAACTATGTTGTAGTGAAACATCATCAGATAAAACAGAATTTATAAAAAAGTGAAAATTTTCTCTCTAATGGAGAAGTTGGCTTCCTTTCCTTTAACCTTTTTTTTTTTTTAAATATTTATTCATTTGGCTGTGTCGGGTCTTAGTTACAGCATGTAGGATCTTTGTTTCCGCCCAGGGAATCTCCAGCTGTGGCTCCTGAGTTCAGCTGCTCCGAGGATGGAGGATCTTATTTTCCTGACCAAGGATCAAAACTACATCCCATGCATCTCAAGGTGGATTCTTAACCACGGGATCACAAGGAAATTCCCTCTTCCATTATCATCACTGCAACCTCTTTTTACAACAGAAGTCAGGTTGGGTGCTTTTCCCCCATGATCACTATAAAAAATGGCATCATCACTACCACTGTGCAGAATCATACCTAGGTGACTATCAGAAAAAGTACTTGGCTCATGAGGCAGCAATACGAAGGGGTACTGCAGTGGAGGGAGAGTGTAAAGTTGAAAGGTTAAACTCTTGAGAAAATTTGAAGTGGAAAATTCTTTAAGTTTTGACATATATATATATAAGCCTGTAAGATCATCACCACAATCAAGAGAATGAATATGTACATCACCTCTAAGACTTTCACACACCCGTTTGTAATTCAGCCCCCCATTGTTCGTACATATGGACCTTTAATATTCTGTTCTGTTCCACTAACCTATTTATGTATGTGTTCAGTTGCTCAGTCATGTCTGACTCTCAGGGACCCCACAGACTGCAGCACACCAGGCCTCCCTGTCCATCACCAACTCCTGGAGTTCACTCAAACTCATGTCCATTGATGCCATCCAACCATCTCATTCTCTATTGTCTCCTCCTCCTGCCCTCAATCTTTCCCAGCATCAGGGTCTTTTCCAATGAGTCAGTTCCTTCTATCATGTGGCCAAAGTATTGGAGTTTCGGCTTTAGCATCAGTCCTTCCAATGAATATTCAGGACTGATTTCCTTTAGGATGGACTGGTTGGATCTCCTTGCAGTCCAAGGGACTCTCAAGAGTCTTATCCAACACCGCAGTTCAAAAGCATCAAATTTTTAGTGCTCAGCTTTCTTTATGGTCCAATTTTCACATTCATGACTACTGGAAAAACCATAGCTTTGACTAGATGGACCTTTGTTAGCAAAGTAATGTCTCTGCTTTTTAATATGCTGTCTAGGTTGGTCATAACTTTTCTTCCAAGGAACAAGAGTCTTTTAATTTCATGGCTGCAGTCACCATCTGCAGCGATTTTGGAGCCCCCCAAAAATAAATTCTCTCACTGTTTCCATTGTTTCCACACCTATTTTCCATGAAGTGATGGGATGCCATGATCTTAGTTTTCTGAACTAAGGCTGTATATTGTCACCCTGCTTATTTAACTTATATGCAGAGTACATCATGAGAAATGCTGGCTGGATGAAGCACAAGCTGGAATCAAGATTGCCGGGAGAAATATCAATAACCTCAGATATGCAGATGACACCACCCTTATGGCAGAAAGCGAAGAACTAAAGAGCCTCTTGATGAAAGTATATGTATTAGTGCGTATGTTACTGTGTGTCCATCAGTCTGTTGTCACTTCACAAGACAAAATATTTATCCTAGGAAGCAGACTTCTACATAGTTTCACTGCTGGGCTTGTAGATTAATTTTTTAGGAAATCAATCAAGTATAAAAGTGTCATCTTTATCATTCTAAGCATAAATGTAGCATCCCCTCACACACAGACACAACGACCAATATTCATGGGCCAAGTCATATATTCTCAGCTCTGACATAGGAAATAGCAACTCACTCCAGTATTCTGGCCTGGAAAATCCCATGGACAGAGGAACCTAGTGGGCTACAGTCCATGGGGTTGCAAAGAATCAAACATGATTGAGTGCCTGCACACATGCACACACTGAAATAGTAATGCACACTGTCATTTCCTGAATTCAATAACTGACAACACAGAACTTTCTCTTTTTCACTTTTTGAAAAATTATTTTATTTTTTGTATTAAATGAAAGTTGATGTACAGTGTTGTATTGGTTTCAGATGTGTAGCAAAGAGTCCAATTATTAATATATCATATATATTTTCATTGCTGTCAGCCACTAAATCGTGTCTGATTCTTTGTGACCCCGTGGACCGCAGCACATCGGGCTCCCCTGTCTTTTCATTGTGCCCTGGAGTTTGCTCAGATTCATGTCCATTGAGTCAGTGGTGCTACCTAACCATCTCATCCTCTGTGCGCTGTGCTCAGTTGCTCAGCTGTGTCTGACTCTTTGTGACCCCATGGACTGTAGCCTGCCAGGCTCCTCTGTCCACGGGATTCTCCAGGCAAGAAAACTTGGACTTCAATTTGCTCTTCTCCCCTCTCACCTACCCTGAAGCACAGATAAGCCCCACATCTGATGAACAAGAGCTCTGCTTCTGAGGAACTAGTATTCAAACATGCTTCCCTGTGCTCTGTGCTCTGAGTTCATGTGTTGTGTCCAAAGCAGAATTTTCAGTGTTATTTTTGGCATGGGCCACAGTGTTATTTATCTCATGAATGAGGAAATGAATAAGGAAGATTTAAAAAAAAAAAAAAACTGGTTTAAGGAACCCTGAGAAACATGGGCTTATATAACCAGCTGGGAAATGAAGATCAAGATAAGACTAGCAAGAACTGCTTCTTCTGGGGAAGAGGTACTAGACAAAACACAAGCTAGGTCTTTGCTGTGACTGTTGGATAAATACAAATAAATTTAAGAAGCTTACTTTTAAAAAACATCAGAGACCAGTGGAAGCAATAAGGAGCAGGAAGACATTTTTTAGAAAAGAGAGACTAATTACATTAGGAACTTATAATCATCAGCTATTTTTTTTCTCTGATATTAACCAATCCTGACTGAAAGCTGATAACAGAGCTTGGCTCAAATGTAGATTTGGCTGGAAAAAGGCAAACCAGTGAAGTTTTTCATAGTCATGTGGGACAACTCTGACAGCTTAGGGACACGAGGGCTCCCAAATGCATGAAAGTGAGAGTGAAAGTCACTCAGTCGTGTCCAACTCTTTGCGACCCCATAACTGTACAGTCCATGGAATTTTCCAGGCCAGTATACTGGAATGGATAGCCATTCCCTTCTCCAGGGGGATCTTCCCAACTCAGGGATCGAACCCAGGTCTCCCACATTACAGGTGGATTCTTTACCAGCTGAGCCACCAGGGAAGCCCATACACAGGACAGGTTGCAAAAGAAGACATTTGCTGAGGCCTGGGTAGGGTAGTAGCTGGTAAAGAAGGCTGAAAAGCTTTTCAAATGCAGAAAGAGATCTCCTGAAGTCTTGAAGCAATCACAAGTCAAAACCTCCCCTCAGACAGGGCCTGTCTCATGCCCATAACCTTTTCTTCCCCTAAGATCATATTTTTCATCTCTGGGGACTGGACACTGGAGAGCAGGGTTGTGAGTCTCGGGGGGGGGGGGGGGG
>SJXQ01002154.1:590833-604122 GCA_006408695.1 Aepyceros melampus | reverse complement strand
GGGGGGGGGGGGCATGCCTGGATCTCTCACAATTTTTCAGAACTAGAGAAACAAGAGAGTAACGAGGCTATCTGCAAAAAGCCCAGAAAAGCCTCAGTGATGACACAGGGGTACACCAGGGTCCAGCTAGTCTTCAAAACTGCCAATCTGATGGGGCTGAGTTTAAACATCTCATGTGCCTGATGAATAACAGGGGACACGCTTGACACATAATAACATCATCTGAGCCTCCTTTGCACATTATCTGGCAAAAGTAAAACTTTCTGGGATTTCCCTGGTTGTCCAGTGGTTAAGAGTCGGCCTGTCAATTCAGGGGACAGGGGGTCTGTCCGTGGTCCAGGAAGCTCTCAGGTGCCAAGAGCCAGCTAAATGCATGTGCCACAGCTGGGAAATCCTTGCACTGCAACTGAAGGAACCTCCTTGAGCACCATTCCCAGAGAAAGCCTGCACACTGCAGTGAAGACCCAGTGCAGCCAAGACAAGCGAAAACTTACTGAGGAGGCAAGAGGAGCAAGAGTTAAGGTGGGGGGTGGGGGGGAGCAATGTTCTTTTCTACAAAAGAATCATTTCAACAATCAAATGGAAAAATTAAAGCCAGACCTCGAAACACCAACTAATACCATATGCAAAAATCAATAGTAGGTAAACTGCTGATCTAAATGTGAAAAGTAAAACAGCCCATGGAGTCACAGAGTTTGACATGACTGAGCGACTCACACACATAGCCTTTGGTGCTTGAGGAAGAGCCTTAAACGAATCTTTGGCAGTGCTGAGATCTACTGAGCTGTTCTCATATAGACCAGAGCAGCCTGGGATGGATAAGCCAATGTCTGCAAGTGTCAAGATTCTCTTAGGGGTTACTCTTGACCACTCAGCCCTCCAATTATTCTATTAAAAAAAAAGGAGCTAGTAGGATGACACATAAGGTGATGATGTCACCCTGTCCGGGTGTGCCCCCAGGTGTTTGGGGAACACAGCATCCATCTGAGGGGCAAAACATTAAAATAAAGATTCTAAGCGGAGAAGGCAATGGCACCCCACTCCAGGACTCTTGCCTGGAAAATCCCATGGACGGAGGAGCCTGGAAGGCTGCAGTCCTTGGGGTCGCTGAGGGTCGGACACGACTGAGCGACTTCACTTTCACTTTTCACTTTCATGCATTGGAGAAGGAAATGGCAACCCACTCCAGTGTTCTTGCCTGGAGAATCCCAGGGATGGGGGAGCCTGGTGGGCTTCCATCTGTGGGGTCACACAGAGTCGGACACGACTGAAGTGACTTAGCAGCAGCAGCAGCAAGCTAGGTATAGTCAGTACCAGTCAACAGCACCTGATAGATGGGAAACTCACATCTATGTGCATTTTCTTTCTGAACACCCACTCCAAGAAAGAGTTCTTGAGAGTGTGGACACAACTCAGCCTATAAACCTTACTCTCCTGGTGTGGCAGCCAAGCTTCGTGGAGTCTAGAGCAGGGTGAGATGCCCCCAGCAGCCAGCTGGCGATCGTCACCCAGGGCTGTCATGTACCAGCCCTGCAGAAGCCCATAGCCCCAGGAGAGGGCCCCCGCCAGCCTCCTGCTTCTCTGCCAGCACTCCTGTGCTGTCACAAAACTGGCCCAGGCCCAAACCCCAACCTCAACCTCAGTTCCTGGGAGGAAGTCAGTCTTCACAGGCAAAGCCCTACTTTCATCATGGGCTGAGTTTTCGGAAAACTTTGACAAACTCTCACCATCTCTGAAGGTACCCAGATGACCTCACAGCCTGGACTCAGCTCTCACTTGCACTGACCAGGCAGCTATTTTCAACATCCCCCAGCACTAAATGTCACTACAAAGACAGCCCCATGGATGGCACACTCACTTGAAGGAATTAAAGAGAGAGGAAGAGAGAAGGCATTGCACGTTTCATTCTCTCTGTCTACATCTCTATTCCTGCCCTGCAAATAGGCTCATCAGTACCATTATCTAGATTCCATATATACGCTTTAATATACCATATTTGTTTCTACTTTCTAACCTGCTACACTCTGTATTATAAATTCTAGATTCATCCACACCACTACAAATGACTCAATTTCGTTTCTTTTCATGGCTGAATAACATTCCATTATATATGCGTACCTGAGCAAGAAATTTGAGCAAACTCTGGGAGGTAGTGGAGGACAGAGGAGCCTAGCATGCTGTAGTCCATGAGGTCGCAAAGAGTCAGACATGAATGAGCAACAATAACAACAAAACAAATATATGTCCCACATCTTTATTCATTCATCTGTTGATGGACATTTAGGTTGCTTCCGTGTTCCTGCTGCTGTAAATAGGCTGGGATGAATTGGAAGCGTAACACTGACATATGCACAGTAACGTGTATCCAGTAGCTAGCTAGCGGGCAGCTGTGCTACAGCACGGGAGCTCAGCTCAGCACTCTGCGATGACCTAGAAGGGTGGGAGGGAGTAGATACGTGTGTACCTACAGCTGATTCATGCTGCAGTACAGCAGAAGCGAATACAACACCGTAAAGCAATTATAGTCCAATTTTTAAAAAATAGATAAATAAAAATTCTTTAAAGGAAAAGCACTGTACAACTTTACAAGGAAAGCTGGGACTCAGTCCCCAGAGCCTCTTTTTGTCAGAGCAGTTCCAACAGGAAAAAGCAGGAAACCAACACCTCTGTTATCACCTAAATTTAGCTGAGTTAGCAGAATACTCAGGGCGTCATTTCCAAGAAATAACTTTGACTTTACTCTGGTTCCAAAGTTTTTATATCAAGTAAATACATGATATCTGGAGAAAGAACATCCTTTGATCCAAAATGTACGAGCTGCATGACACATCCTTAGCTTCGGGACAAACAAGACCATCATTTTTGAGAAGACACGATTAATATCTTCCTCTCTTGTGGGCAAAGGGCACCACATAAAAGAAATTTTCCAGAATGTTTAACTGAAACGATTAGATTTAAAATGTCATGAAGGCATTTAAATAAAAGGATTCAATTTACACTTTTAAATAAAAGGATTAGATTTAAAATGTCGTGAAGACAATATGCAGGATGGGGAAACTGAGACAAAGGCCAGAGCAAAGCCAAAAAGAAATGGAAGAAATTTTAAAGAAGAAAAGGAAGGAGAGATGAAAGAAGAAAGTGTGTGGGGGCTGGCAAGGCAGCGAGGTGTCTGGCCCACATCCACTGATTCACAAACTCTGGAGGTGGCACCCTAGCAATCTGTGCCCATCAGTCACTCTGAGGCTGAGTCTGACAAACACAGAATTGGAGCACCCTGTGACCCTTATCTCAGCTTCTGGAAAGATGGTACTGCATTTTTTATCTTTGGAAGACACCCAAGCGTCACATGAAAATGGGCCGTTAATAATGAATAGTCAGCTTTGTTGGTGTTCAGGTGCTAAGTCCAACTCTTTGCGACCCCATGAATTGCAGTGCACCAGACTCCTTTGCCCTTCAATATCTCCAGAATTTACTCAGATTCATGTTCACTGAGTCAGTGGTGCTATCTAACCATCTCATCCTCTGCCATCCCCTTCTCCTCCTCTCAATCTTTCCCAACATCAGGGTCTTTACCAATGACTCACATCAGGTGGCCAAAGTATCAGAGCTTCAGCTTCAGTCCTTCCAATGAATATTTACGGCTGATTTCCTTTTGAATTGAGTGGTTTGATCTCCTTGCAGTTCAAGGGACTCTCAAGAGTCCTCCAGCACCACAATTCAAAAGCATCAGTTCTTCAGTGCTCAGTTCTCACATTGTACATGTCTACTGGAAAAACCATAGCTTTGACTATACAGACCTTTGTAAGCAAAGTGATGTCTCTGCTTTATAATGAATAGTCAATAATGAATAATTAATAACAGGCAGACATGTTATAGCCATTGGGATCACCAAGAGAGGAAGGAGCCTCTGGGCCACCCTGACCAGTGAGCCCAATTCCATGAGACTTGAGGCCACGGCAACCTTGGGGTTATCACATACATCTAATTATCCCCTGGCTTCTAATCAGCAGCAACAGGATCTCTGGCTTTCTTCCTGGGCAGGAAACTGGGTTACTCACTGGCAGCTGAGGTGCTTCCCAAATCCCTGACCCAAGAATGGGCAGGAGCTGTTATTTCCTGTCTCTGGGTACAATTAGTCTAACTCAGCCTCATCTTTATTCTATTATCACGTGATTATCTGCAGGGAAATGGCAGAAGCCATTGTGGAATCAGACGGATAGATGCTCTGGCGTGTTGCAGGTTCAAAGGAGTTATCTTCAGTTCTTGACAGAGTGCCAGATAGCCCGCTGGGTGTGGCTCTAATTTTCCCAGCCTCAGTCAATTTTGACTAATTCAGCATATTTCTATATGACTGCTTTAAACCTCTGCTTTTAGAAATAGGTACTCTCATATATTCTCAAGAAAGTCAAATGGATGGACCTAGAGATTGTCATACTGAGTGAAGTAAGTCAGAGAAGGAGAAATATGGTGTGACAGCCTTTTGAGGTCAAATCTAGAAAGAAATGATACAAATGAACTTACTTACAAAACAGAAAGAGACTCACAGACTTAGAGAAGGAATTTACAGTTGCCTGTATGCATTGCTATATTTAAAATGGGAAACCAACAAGGACCTACTGTATAGCACATAGAACTCTGCTCAGGGTTATATGGCAACCTGGATGGGATGGGAATTTGGGGAAGAACATGTCTAGTCCCTAAGTCGTGTCCAGTTCTTTTGTGACTCCATGGATTGCAGTTCTCTAGGTTCCTTTGTCAATAGGACTCTCTGGGCAAGAATAATTGGATGAGTAGCTGTTTCCTTCTCCAAGGAATCTTCCTGAACCAAGTATCAAGCCCAGGTCTCCTGCATTGGCAGGTGGATTCTTTACCACTGAGCCACCGGGGAAGCCCTGGGTAAGAATGGATACATGTATATGCATGGCTGAGTCCCTTTGCTGTTCACCTGAAACTATCACAGCATTCAAATCAGCTATATTCCAACAAAAAAGATTTTCTTTAAAAGAAAGCTTTGAGATATAATTCAGTTCAATTCAGTCCCTTAGTCATGTCCAGCTCTTTGTGACTCCTTGGACTGCAGCATGCAGGCCTCCCTGTCCACCACCAACTCCTGGAGTTTACCCAAACTCATGTCCAGTGAGTCAGATATGTCATCCAACATTCTCACCCTCTGTCATCCGTTTCTTGTCCCACCTTCAATCCTTGCCAGCATCAGGGTCTTTTCAAATGAGTCAGTTCTTCCCATCAAGTGGCCAAAATATTGGAGTTTCAGCTTCAGCATCAGTCCTTTCAATGAATATTCAGGATTGACTTCCTTTAGGATGGACTGATTGGATATCCTTGCTGTCCAAGGGACTCTCAAGAGTCTTCTCCAACACCACAGTTCAAAAGCATCAATTCTTCAGTGCTCAGTTTTCTTTATGGTCTAACTCTCACATCCTACATGACTACTGGAAAAATCATAGCTTTGACTAGATGGAACTTTGTTGACAAAGTAATGTCTCTGCTTTTTAATATGCTGTCTAGGTTAGTCCTAACTTTTCTTTCAAGGAGCAAGCGTCTTTTCATTTCATGGCTGCAATCACCATCTGCAGTGATTTTGGAGCCCCCAAAAATAAAGTCTGACACTGTTTCCACTGTTTCTCCTTCTATTTGCAATGAAGTGATGGGAACAGATGCCATGATCTTCATTTTCTGAATGTTGAGCTTTAAGCCAACTTTTTCACTCTCCTCTTTCACTTTCATCAAGAGGATCTTTAGTTCTTCACTTTCTGCTATAAGGGTAGTGTCATCTGTATATCTGAGGTTGTTGATATTTCTCCCAGCAGTCCTAATTCCAGCTTGTGTTTCATCCAGCCCAGCATTTCTCATGATGTACTCTGCATAAAAGTTAAATAAGCAGGGTGACAATATATAGCCTTGACGTACTCCTTTTCCTATTTGGAACCAGTCTGTTGTTGCATGTCCAGTTCTAAGTGTTGCTCCCTACCTGCATAGAGGATTCTCAAGAGGCAGGACAGGTGGTTTGGTATTCCCATCTCCTTCAGAATTTTCCACAGTTTATTGTAACCCACACAGTCAAAGGCTTTGGCATAGTCAATAAAGCAGAAATAGATGCTTTTCTGGAACTCCCTTGCTTTATTGATAGGCCCAAAAGATGCTGGCAATTTGATCTCTGTTTCCTCTGCCTTTTCTAAAACCAGCTTGAACATCTCGAAGTTCATGGTTCACATATTGCTGAAGCCTGGCTTGGAGAATTTTGAGCATGACTTTACTAGCGTGTGGGATGAGTGCAATTGTGCGATAGTGTGAGCGTTCTTTGGCATTGCCTTTCTTTGGGATTGGAATGAAAACTGACCTTTTCCAGTCCT
This sequence comes from Aepyceros melampus, assembly GCA_006408695.1. NCBI lineage: Eukaryota > Metazoa > Chordata > Mammalia > Artiodactyla > Bovidae > Aepyceros > Aepyceros melampus. The sequence goes on along the minus strand of SJXQ01002154.1, from coordinate 597,751 downwards.
GTGGCCACTGCTGAGTCTTCCAAATTTGCTGGCATATTGAGTGCAGCACTTTCACAGCATCATCTTTCAGGATTTGAAATAGCTCAACTGGAATTCCATCACCTCCACTAGCTTTGTTTGTAGTGATGCTTCCTAAGGCCCACTTGACTTCACACTCCAGGATGTCTGGCTCTAGGTGAGTGATTACACTATCGTGATTATCTGGGTTGTGAAGATCTTTTTTGTACAGTTCTTCTGTGTATTCTTGCCACCTCTTAATATCTTCTGCTTCTGTTAGGTCCATGCCATTTCTGTCCTTTATTGGGCCCATCTTTGCATGAAATGTTCCCTTGGTATCTCTAATTTTCTTGAAGAGATCTCTAGTCTTTCCCATTCTGTTCTTTTCCTTTATTTCTTTGCATTGATCGCTGAGGAAGGCTTTCTTATCTCTCCTTGCTATTCTTTGGCACTCTGCATTCTTCCCTTTTCTCCTTTGCTTTTCATTTCTCTTCTTTTCTCACCTATTTGTAAGGCCTTCTCAGACAGCCATTGTGCTTTTTTGCATTTCTTTTCCATGGGGATGTTCTTTTTGTTGTTGTTGTTCTTTATTATTTATTATTATTATTTTTTTTACTTTACAACACTGTCTTGGTTTTGCCTATATTGACATGAATCTGCCATGGGTGCACATGGGGATGATCTTGCTCCCTGTCTCCTGTACAGTGTCATGAACCTTCATCCATAGTTCATCAGGCACTCTGTCTATCAGATCTAGTCCTTTAAATCTATTCCTCACTTCCACTGTATAGTCATAAGAGATTTGATTTAGGTCATACCTGAATGGTCTAGTGGTTTTCCTTACTTTCTTCAATTACAGTCTGAATTTGGCAATAAGGAGTTCATAATCTGAGCCACAGTCAGCTCCCGGTATTGTTTATGCTGACTGTATAGAGCTTCTTGATCTTTGGTCACAAAGAAGATAATTAACTTGATTTCGGTGTTGACCATCTGGTGATGTCCATGTGTAGAGTTTTCTCTTGTGTTGTTGGAAGAGGGCGTTTGCTATGACTGGTGCATCCTCTTAGCAGAACTCTATTAGCCTTTGCTCTGCTTCATTCTGTACTTCAAGGCCAAATTTGCCTGTTACTCCAGGTATTTCTTGACTTTCTACTTTTGCATTTCAGTCACTGGCTGGGATGAACCTCACAGAAACGTGGCCAGGAGGAGCTATACCCCGCCCGAGGCCAGGGGCGGCAACAGAGAGGAACTACCCCACACCCGAGGTCAGGAGCAGCAGCCGAGAGGAGCAACCCCATGTCCAAGGACCAGTGGCTGCACGGGCACAGGACAGCCGAGAGGAGCTACTCCACATTCAAGGTCAGGAGGGGCGGCAGTGAGGAGATACCCCTCGTCCAAGGTAAGAGAAACCCAAGTAAGACAGTAGATGTTGCAAGAGGGCATCATAGGGCAGACACACTGAAACCATCCTCACAGAAAACTAGTCAGTCTAACCACATGGACCACAGTTCAGTCAGTTCAGTTCAGTCGCTCAGTTGTGTCCGACTCTCTGCAACCCCTTGAATCACAGCACACCAGGCCTCTCTGTTCATCACCAACTCCCGGAGTTCACTCAGACTCACGTCCATTGAGTCTGTGATGCCATCCAGCCATCTCATCCTCTNGGCTGGATGGCATCACGGACTCGATGGACGTGAGTCTGAGTGAACTCCAGCAGTTGGTGATGGACAGGGAGGCCTGGCGTGCTGTGATTTATGGGGTCCCGAAGAGTCGGACACTACTGAGTGACTGAACCAAACTGATGATAATTCCTGTGTCTTCTGTGAACCCATCTGCTTAAACGCCTTTCATGACTTCCGGCGCCTGCTTGCACCGCTCGCGTTTCTGCGTGGTTTAAAGGATCTCAGAGTCTGGCCCCAGCCTTTCTGCACCTTGCTCTCTACCTGATTTCTCCAGCACCCTTTAGACCCCTTGCCCGTTCCTGGGCACGCACACCGCTCCTCTTCCTGGCCGCTCTCCCCTTGCGGCCACAGGGGTGACCTCCCAGCGCCTGGCCTGCTCAGCCCTAACACTACTCCCCTGCCCTCTGTCTGCCTTATCCAGAGGCAGCTCTGCTCTGCACTGCTGGGGGGCCTCTGGCGCCGCTCTCGGGGCCGCTGCCCACGCCCGGTGCCTCTCAGTGGCTCCGCCCAGCCCTGTGCTGGGGAGGGAGGCCTGGCCTCCAGTGCAAAGAGCGGGAGCTCCAGCATCCGCTCTCCGTGGAGCACCTCGGAAGTGACGTCATGGCATCCCGGCCGCTCCGTGCGTGGCTGTGGTTCGTGAATTTGGTCATTTCATTGTCATTTCCCTGCACAAGTAGGTACTGTGGCTGTTTCTGCAGAGGATACAGTTTATCCAATAATATGTTAAATTTTAGCCCAGACTTTTATCCAGAATACACCTAACATCAGTTTACTGATGAGTGAGTGATAGCCACTCAGTCGTATCTGACTGTTCACGACCCCATGGGCTGTAGCCTGCTGGCTTGTCCATGGAATTCTCCAGGCAAGAATACTGGAGTGGGTTGCCGTTTCTTCCTCCAGGGGATCTTCACATCCCAGGGATTGAACCCGGGTTTCCTGCATTGCAGGCAGTTTCTTAACCATCTGAGCCACCAGGGAAAGGTACTTTTAAGAGACATTTCTAAGTATAAAGACAAGTCAACTTAAAAAGTATCAGCAAACACGTGATTGACTTTATCTTATAATCTGTAGACAGTACGTTAGAATATGTAATGAATCCATATACTTTTCCAAGCAACTGAGACAGAAGGAGCAATAAAGTCATGACAGTCATCAAACAGATGGAATAAGTTAGATGAAGCTTCTCTCTCAAAGGCATGGGGATTGGGCAAGTGGTCAGGAAGGAAGCACAATGTGCTTGTAACTGTATGAAAAATAATGTTCATACAGTTTACTTATAAGGTGATATACAAATGAAAATACTTTGTAAAACTATAAATTGCTTCTGCAAATTCTATGATTATTTTATGGCATAAGATCTCTTCAGAGTCAATCGAGGTTGTCAAGATGAGTGAGACTTTGTGACTTTTTTAGAAGCTTATGTGTATTAGGGGTGCAAGAGACAATACTTATACCAATTCTGTGAAACAGGGTAGAAGTTAATTTCCATCGTTTATGGAGATGAGTGAGAAGTTCAGTCTTTTTGAGGAAAAGGTGGGGGTGTTTAGTAGGCAGTTGAACACTTAGAATAAAGCTCAGGAGAGATTTTAGCATCAGCAGAACAGGTTTGGGAGTATAGGGGCTTTAGAGCCGTCTGCACAGTAATACATGTTGAAGAGTATTTGGTAATATTAAAATGAAAATCTGTTAATAAGCCATCAGTGGAGGTGCTCTGTGTGTGGGTAGTGATTTGTGCAGCTGTGGGATCGTGAGTGTCGGGCGCACCTGAATTGCTGGGTGTGTGTGGGCGATGTTCTCACGGGGTTTGTCTGCCAGGATCGCTGTATCTCCATGCCTTGCGTATCATGTTTTTGTTGTCATCCTTCCCAACGTGTTGCTAGATAAAGTTTTATTTACAAATGAAGGCTTCATACTTGTGGCCCTGTGCTAGAATTTCTTCCTGCTTTAAGTAATGTCACACGACTTGTATTTTGTTTTAATTGTTTATTTTCTTTCCTTTTCTGAAGTCAACAGCGCTTTATACTACCCTCGATGAAGTAAGTAAACTTCCAGGATATCTTGAGACAAACAGAACATTGTATTTGCTTAAAATAAAAATTAAAAATCAAATTAATTTGATTAATTTTATTAATTAAATAAAATTAAATCAAATTAAAAACCATAAATCATATGCTTGCAGGAGAATATTGAGGGCATAATATGCTTATGCTTATTCCCATAAGCAGAAAAAGGGAAAAAGCTGATGATAGTGTTGAATATAGCTTTCAGGCTAATATTAATTATGGAAAGGCTGTAAAATACATGTACACACATGTGTATATGTATACACACACCATGTACATGTTTGAAGATATACATAAACACATATACACACACACATATACACAAACTACCCATAAACACACACATACATATATGCACATGTGAGTGTGTGTTAGTTGCTCAGTTGTGTCTGACTCTGTGACTCCGTGGACTATAGCCCACCAGGCCCCAGGCTCCATGGGATTCTCCAGGCAAGAATACTAGAGTGGGTTGCCATTCCCTTCTCCAGGGGATCTTCCTGACCCAGGGATTGAGCCTGGGAATCCTGTATCGCAGGAGGACTCTTCACCATCTGAGCCGCCAGGGATGCCCATATGTGCACATACATGTACGTGAATATGTGTAAGCACATATGCACACCTAAACACATGTGAACACATGGAACATACACTCACACAGTTAAGAATACACATATATGTCCTCTTAAACTCACTATATTGGTTAAGAAGACCTTTCTTAAGTAGGTGGTTGCTGCTTTCCTAAGACTGTCCTTATTTAATCTGCTCTGGACTTAACACATGTCATACCACATGCATAGGATCTTTTGATACTGAAAGTTCTATGTGTGTGTGTTTGTATGCCAGTTAATCAGCTTACTTCTTTTTGCTGTTTTAGATATTGGCAAAACACTTGAATGATGGTAAAGTCAACCAACTTCCTCTTTTCCTGGGAGAGCCTGCAATGGTAAAGTGTCAGGCATTTATAGCTTAATACCCTGCTAGTTATCAGCATGATTAGCTCTTCTCAAAAGTGACTTTCATGTTGTCTTGTTTCCTGCCCAGAAGTGCTTCCGAAGCATTTGCATGTCTGAACTCCACTGTCTTTGAGTCGACGTTGGCTGAGCTCTGAGCAAGCTCAGGCCCTGTGCTTCGTGCTGATTATTCAGACGTCCTTTCCCTAGGACCTGAGGACTCGGTCACCCCGGTCCTAACAGTGTTTGGATTTGTGGGTTATGTGAATTTATTGATGAAATGCGTGAGAGTGTTAGTCATTTAGCCATGCTGGTCTCTCTGTGAGCCCACGGGCTGTAAGTATATAGGCCACCAGGCTGCTCTGTCCGTGGGATTCTCCAGGCAGGAATACTGGAGTGGGCTGCCATTCCCGTCTCCAGAGGACCTTCCCGACTCAAAGACAGAACCCAGGTCTCCTGTGTTGCAGGCAGATTCTGTACCATCTGAGCCACCAGGGGGGCGCATATGTGCTGGTAGCAGGGACTGTATTTGCTTTATGAACAACAAGGTCAGATGTGACTAGTGAGATAGAGTGCTGGATGAGAAGCTGATTGTTTAGAACTGTCTTCTCTCTGTCAAATTTTTGTATTTTATGAGGATATTGCAGTGACTTCTTTGGACTGTAAATAGAATTTTTATATTTTTTAACTGGGAGTCAGTATCCTGGGTTCCAGTTCCCTCTGTGTGACATCAGTCACTCCTTTCAGCCACCAGGAAGTTAGCATGATTGAACTCATTTATCTAAAGTTCTTTTTCATCTTGAATCTCTGTGACTCCTCTGTCCAGCGGCAGTTTGCCTGAATCAGAAAATTTGGTTTTCTGACTCTTTTTCCTCTGCCTGTGGAAGAGTCCCTGAACATTTGCCATTAAGAAAACAGCCGTGTCTTCACAGGGCTTCAAAAATAACAGGGTGATCTGAGAAAGGACATGTGAGAAAGAGGGATGAGGGGAAAGAAAACCGATGTTGTTGTTAGCACAGCTGTGGATTCCAGGCGTGGTCAACACAGTCCTCCTCCTTCAGGGGGTGAGGCTGGGAATGAAGCCGTGTAGGCAGCTCTGCAGCCGTGGTGCACAGTCCTCCTCCTTCAGGGGGTGGGGCTAGGAATGGAGCCGTGCAGCAGCTCTGCAGCCGTGTGCACAGTCCTCTGGACTTGCCAGGTCCTTGTCAGTCCGCCAAGGAACAGGTGCAGAAACGCGGCTCCCGGGGAGATCCGGCCTGAGCAGCAGGGCTCCTGCCTGAGGTCGTGGGGTGCAGCCCCAGAGGACAGGGCTTCCCGGGAGCATCCTGCCTTGGGTAGCAGGGTGCTGATACACAGAAGGGAGGTCCCACAGGAGAACGCAGCAGGGGCGGCGGGTGTAGTGAGAAGCCGAGGGTTCCTTGGTGACCTGGTGCTTCCCTGCTCTGTGACCTTGACTGACTCTCGCTTCCAGGCTCACTTTTCTGTAATGAACACTGCTGCTTCGGCTTGCCCTTTCTGGGCCTTCAGACTTCCTTCTTTCTGCTGAGAACACTAACCACACATTTTTTGTGTCCTTTTTTTGGTAGGAATTTCTCTGGGATTTCCTAAACCATCAGGAGGGTCCCCGTCTAAGAGATCGGTTAAGCCATGGGGAAGTCAGTTTACCTGAATTTCCGAAAGAAGCAGCCAGTCAGCTGCTTGCGTTTTCCTTTGTCCTTTTACTCAGATTTATTGATGAAGACCTGTTGGCAGTGTTTAAGGTAATGTGTCATTCACTTATTGCAGTTGAGAGGGAATGGGTTGTTTTCAAATGTAATTAGTTATATTTTAATTATCTTTTGTTTTATTTGAGTTACAGTGTGCCTCCATCTGAACAGATTACCTGTGGACGTGTATTCTCTATAACAAATAAATTAATATTACTTGATCTCACCTAAAATAACTCATCCTTTTGTTTTACTCTAAATCTGTATTTATTTAGTTAACAAGGTTTAATGGAGTCGAGTTGACTCACAGTGTGACAGTTTCAGGTGTACAGTGAAGTGAATCCATCACGCACACACATGCATGCGCTGTCTGAGCCCCCGCTCCCATACCGGCCACTGCTGGTCACTGCACAGGCCCCCACTGTGCACGGGGCCCTTGAGAGCCACCTGCTGTATGTGCAGCAGTGTGTATGCGTCAGCCCAGTCCCCGTTCACGCCCCGCCCCCCGACCCCCTGACAG
>SJXQ01002154.1:562725-581807 GCA_006408695.1 Aepyceros melampus | reverse complement strand
TACCCGCTCTCCACCCCACAGGTGGCCCCGGCTGCTCCATGCTCTCTGCAGCATCCCCTTGCGGACCCTCTTCTGCCCCCGAGCTGTCCTGGAAGTGCTGGCTGTGCTCCGGCAGGTCACCGCCCACTGCCGCTGTGTTTGTGGCCAGGTAGCCGCGTGCGTAGAGCTGAGGCGCCGGCAGTGGGAGGACCGAAGCCTGCGCTCGCGGCAGAGGCGGAATTACCTGCGTCTGGTGCGAAGGTGCGTGCTGCGCTCTGGTGGGCGGAGCTCTGGTGCCCAGGTGCCTGCTGCAAGGCATGGTGGGCACAGCTCTGCTGGGCAGAGCTCTGCTAGGCGGCTCTCAGCTGATGGACTTCTGCTCCCACTTCAGTTCGCTTCAGTTCAGTCCCTCAGTTGTGTCCTACTCTTCGCGACCCTATGAATTGCTGCACACCAGGCCTCCTTGTCCATCACCAACTCGCGGAGTTCACTCAGACTCACATCCATCGAGTCAGTGATGCCATCCAGCCATCTCATCTTCGGTCGTCCCCTTCTCCTCCTGCCCCCAATCCCTCCCAGCATCAGGGTCTTTTCCAATGAGTCAACTCTTCGCATCAGGTGGCCAAAGTACTGAAGCTTCAGTTTGAGCATCATTCCTTCCAAAGAAATCCCAGGGTTGATCTCCTTCAGAATGGACTGGTTGGATCTCCTTGCAGTCCAGGGGACTCTCAAGAGTCTTCTCCAACACCACAGTTCAAACGCATCAATTCATCAGCCCTCAGCCTTCTTCACAGTCCAACTCTCACATCCATACACGACCACAGGAAAAACCATAGCCTTGAGTAGACAGACCTTAGTCGGCAAAGTAATATCTCTGCTTTTGAATATGCTATCTAGGTTGGTCATAACTTTTCTTCCAAGGAGTAAGCGTCTTTTAATTTCATGGCTGCAGTCACCATCTGCAGTGATTTTGGAGCCCAGAAAAATAAAGTCTGACACTGTTTCCCCATCTATTTCCCATGAAGTGGTGGGACCAGATGCCAGATCTTCATTTTCTGAATGTTGAGCTTTAAGCCAACTTTTTCACTCTCCTCTTTCACTTTCATCAAGAGGCTTTTTAGTTCCTCTTCACTTTCTGCCATAAGGGTGGTGTCATTTGCATATCTGAGGTTATTGATATTTCTCCCAGCAGTCTTGATTCCAGCTTGTGTTTCTTCCAGGCCAGCGTTTCTCATGATGTACTCTGCATATAAGTTAAATAAGCAGGGTGACAATACACAGCCTTGACGTACTCCTTTTCCTATTTTGCCAGGGTCCAGCCCCGGTGGATCCAGGGAATTCGAAGCAAGGATGGCGTCGGCAAGGAAAAATTTATTATTAATATAAGATTAGATTAGGAAGTAATAGTATAGTAGGAAAATTTAGTGGAGAAAAGAGGCTGAATAACTTGGTTTACATGGAGAATGAATAAAACTTTGAGACAAGAAGTTTGCACCATCTATGTTAGGCCACCGGCATCCTCTTGAATATCGGAGGGTGCCCTACCTTGGACTCCCTCTCGCGTGGAACTTAAAAGCCGGGACAAGTAAGTAGACATGGCGAGCCTCCACGCCCCAGATGGGAATTCAGCCAGAAATTAGAGTAAAGAGACACAGGGGAAACCAGTCCAGCGACTGGCCCATCCTCTGTTGTTCAGAAGCCCCTTTATACTTTTGATTATACATAGAGATCAATGGATAATACAAAGTTATGCAGTGTTAGCAGCCCAGAACCTTATTAAAACCAGGCTTTTCTCTCTGCATACAAGTCTTAGGTGATTTACATCATCTTCCGGCCAAAAGGGCCAATTAACATTTTATAGCCTTTTTTCTGATAAGGGTTTGTCAGCCAGAAGACTTATTTATGTTGTTCTTCTCAAAGTCTGGTGCCATTCTCAGAAAGCACTAAATACAGTTACATTCTCACATAGCAAGGATACAAGAGGAGTGCAGTGATATATAACAAAGAGAAAAGTAATTAACTCAAAAGTCTAGTGTTGCTAACGTCAAAACTACTATATATCTTTTCCATATCCCATTTGCATTGATTAACATCCTCCCAGGTGCCTAAAAGATAAAGAACATGGAGGCCTGGCAGCAATCATTGAGTCAACAGTGAAATCCTGTCACCAGTATGATTTTTAGCTCTTTATAAGATGCTTTAAGCTTTGTGCCTCTTGCGGTTGGGGGCTATAAGCAATTCACAAGCTGTAAGAGGTCCCGGGGAACCTGTTAGGCAAGCTAGAGGGTTATCAGAGGGGGTTGAGCCGAAACATTCCTTTCAAATGCAGAAGACTAAAGCCCTGAGTTGACTTTTTCCAGAGAATGACAGAAGAGTGGAAAAGCAGGCAGATTCTTATTTTGGGGGGTACATGCTCAGGAAATGCCAGGGGGAAAACCTGAGATCTGACTCGACCTTGCCCATCAAATCTCTGCCACATGACCTTGTCATGGGTGGGATTCCTCACACTGGCTTCCGGCACTATTTGGAACCAGTCTGTTGTTCCATGTCCAGTTCTAACTGTTGTTTCCTGACCTGCATACAGATTTCTCAAGAGGCAGGTCAGATAGATGGTCTGGTATGCCCATCTGTTTGAGAATTTTCCACAGTTTATTGTGATCCACACAGTCAAAGGCTTTGGCATAGTCAATATAGCAGAAATAGATGTTTTTCTGGAACTCTCTTGCTTTTTCAATGATCCAGCAGATGTTGGCAATGCAATCTTGATTCCAGCTTGTGTTTCTTCCAGTCCAGCATTTCTCATGATGTACTCTGCATATAAGTTAAATAAGCAGGGTGACAATATACAGCCTTGACGTACTCCTTTTCCTATTTGGAACCAGTCTGTTGTTCCATGTCCAGTTCTAACTGTTGCTTCCTGACCTGCATACAGATTTCTCAAGAGGCAGGTTAGGTGGTCTGGTATTCCCATCTCTTTCAGAATTTTCCACAGTTTATTGTGATCCACACAGTCAAAGGCTTTGGCATAGTCAATAAAGCAGAAATAGATGTTTTTCTGGAACTCTCTTGCTTTTTCAATGATCCAGCAGATGTTGGCAATTTGATCTCTGGTTCCTCTGCCTTTTCTAAAACCAGCTTGAACATCAGGAAGTTCATGGTTCATGTATTGCTGAAGTCTGGCTTGGAGAATTTTGAGCATTACTTTACTAGCATGTGAGATGAGTGCAATTGTGCGGTAGTTTGAGCATTCTTTGGCATTGCCTTTCTTTGGAATTGGAATGAAAACTGACCTTTTCCAGTCTTGTGGCCACTGCTGAGTTTTCCAACTTTGATGACATATTGAGTGCAGCACTTTCACAGCATCATCTTTCAGGATTCAAAATAGCTCAACTGGAATTGCATCATCTCCACTAGTTTTGTTCATAGTGATGCTTTCTAAGGCCCACTTGACTTCACATTCCAGCATGTCTGGCTCTAGGTGAGTGATCACACCATCGTGATTATCTGGGTCATGAAGATCTTTTTTGTACAGTTCTTCTGTGTATTCTTGCCACCTCTTCTTAATATCTTCTGCCTCTGTTAAGTCCCTACCATTCCTGTCCTTTATTGAGCCCATCTTTGCATGAAATATTCCCTTGGTATCTCTAATTTTCTTAAAGAGATCTCTAGTCTTTCCCATTCTATTGTTTTCCTATATTTCTTTGCATTGATCGCTGAGGAAGGCTTTCTTATCTCTTCTTGCTATTCTTTGGAACTCTGCATTGAAATGGGTATATCTTTCCTTTTCTCCTTTGCTTTTCGCTTCCCTTCTTTTCACAGCTATTTGTATGGCCTCCTCAGGCAGCTATTTTGCTTTTTTGCATTTCTTTTTCTTGGGGATGGTCTTGATTCCTGTCTCCTGTACAATGTCACAAACATCCATCCATAGTGCATCAGGCACTATCAGACTCCTCACTATACCCACACAGTTATTTCTCTTCTCCTAATGCTTGTCCTTGGGAGCTGGGGGATAAGACTGGACAAGCAGAGCTGCTCTGTAGAGTCAGAGCACCCTTTTCTTTTGGCTGTGCTGTGTTTCCATTGCTGCTTGGACTTTTCTCTAGTTGCAGTGAGTAGGGTCTACTCTCTAGTTGTGGTGCACGGGCTTCTCATTGTGGTGGATTCTCTTGTTGCAGAGCACAGGCTCTAGGCTTGCAGGCTCAGTAGTTGTGACTCCTGGGCTCTAGAGCACAGGCTCAATAGTTGGGGCACGTGAACTTAGATGCTCTGTGGCATATCGGATATTCTCAGATCAGAGATTTGAATAAAGAAATCTCCTGCACTGGCAGGTGGATTTTTTTACCACTGAGCCACCAGTGGAGCCCAAGTTAGGGCATTCTTGGGACAGAGTTCTTCACTGTCACCTTAGAGGTAAGGTAGGATGGACTCTGGCAGACACTGCGAGGTGGGGTTGCTCTCCAGCTTGGCCTCATGGTGCAGAACTGGCACATCCACTGTGCTCAGGACTCTAGTTGTCATGCTCTGGGCAAGGCGGACCAAGAAGTGTCCTCAGTTTCCCCGTGGTGCTGTTGTCTCAATAGACCTAGCTTCAACGCCTAGTGCTCTCCCCTTCAAACCCGCCAGACGCCCTGGTGAACTCTGAATGTTCTGCTGCACATCACTGGGTCTCTCCATTTTCGCTCTGCGCCAGGCTCCTGGCTGCTCTGTGTAGCCCTCCCACCCCTCCCAGGGATGGAGTCTGGCACAGAGGCTGGGGAGGAGCTGGGAGGTTCCTTCCACTGACTGTTAAGAGAATTCCCATCGCCAGCATGGTAGCTTGTGTAAGATGGAGGGTCCCTGCCTGTCAATCTAGCTCTGTCCTTACTCAGAAGGGATCAGCATGAGCTGTTAGTTTTCTTCCCAGACAAAGCATGAGGGTGAAACAGAGGAAGCTGTCATAGGTGTGTCCTAAGGAGTAGGGGCTGGGTGTGTGAGGATGTGAGTAGAGACACACAGGAGACTCACTCTCGAATCCTTTTGATTGTCTGCTCCCTCATTCCCTTCTGCACTCCCGTACCCCAACACTCACAAAAACAGGAATTGATGTCATCACCCATGTGCATTCCTTCCCCTTTGTGTGATGCCTCCCTCTGGGTCACCACTTCCTGTCTCTGAGTCATCAGAAAGGTGATTCCCCTCTGATGCTCTATATCCTCAGGGACAATGTTCACCAGCATCTACACAGCTTCCTCTTCTATCTTTTCTTAAAAAAAAAAAAAAAAAACTCACTCCACCCCCTCTTAAAAAAAAAAAACACCAAAAAACTAAACACAGTACAGCTGTTGGTCTGAGCTGCTGCAAGCTCACAAAATGCACAGTGGATTACAGCCCTCAGCCCCTGTTTGGAAGGATGGCTGAGTGCCTGAATTTAATTGGATAATTACAAGCAAAGGATGATTGTGAAGCGCTACTCTTTCTGCAAGATGATCTGTCCTAGATCTTGCCGACTAAGGGAGGGGAGGGAGGTATTTGACTGCTCCCCACCCCCAGATATAAATCACTCTGCCAGAATAAGCTACCCCAGGAGGCACAAGATGGCACTGGAAGGATTTGCTAGAGTCGACTGAAGCAGCTCTCTTCAGGGAGCCAGTTCTGTAGACAGCTCTACTGCCTTCCCCTCCTTCTCCTTTTCTCTTCTCCTCCTCCTCCCTTTTCTGTCCTTTGTTCCCTCTCCTTCCCTTCTTTTTTTTTTTTTTCAAGTTTTTTTTATGGACCATTTAAAAATTCTTTATTGAATTCGTTACACTATTATTTCTGTTTTTTTTTTTTTGGCTATGAGGCATGTAGGATTTTAGCTCCCTGGACACGAATCAGACCCACTCCCCCTGCACTGGATGGTGAAGTCCTAACCACTGGACCACCAGGGAAGGTCCTCTTCCCTTCATTCTTTCTTCCTTTCTTCTTTCCTTCTTTTTCCCCCTCCTTCCTCTTTCCCTTCTTTCCTTTCTTCCTTTTCTTCTCTCTCTCCTCCTCTCCTTCTCTCATTTATTTCTTCCTTCATTCCCTCTTTCTTCCTTAAATCTTGCACCCCACTTCCACTTGCTTCCTGTGTTTTGCTTTCTCTCTGATTTTCACAAGAGGAAAGTGACTAGTAGGATCAGGGCTATAAAGCCAGTGCTTAGGGATCAGAAACCCATTTCCTATCCACTTACTGAGTACCCAAGGTGCTAAGTGCTTTGTTGGGTGCCCACCTCAGAGAGGTGTACAGTAAGTACCCATCTGGCTTTCAACAATCAGTGGAAATGTTTTGTCTATCCATTCATCTGTGGTTGGATGCTGGGGTTGGTAAATGATGTTTTAAATGAAACACATGCAAGATTAGACTCTAGGAGGGTCAGGCAGATTTCAAAACTAGAGAAGTGAGGGACTTCCCTGATGGTTCAATGGCTAAGACTCTAAGTTTCCAATGCAGAGCACCCAGGTTTGATCCCTGCTCAGGGAACAAGATCCTACATGCCATAACCAAGACTCAGTATAGCCAAATAAATAAATATTAAAAAACAAACAAACAAACAAACACCCAAAAACTAGAGAAGTGGAAGGAAGCAGGAATCACAAGTGCATTTTTGGTGGATTTGCCTGGATTAGGGAAAGGGCAAACATTTTGTACAGGAATGGTGGCAAGAAAGTCAGCAGTGGAGTGGGAAGATGTAAGTAAATGTAGGCTTAGTAAGGGTGCAGGCTCTCCAAGAGAGTTCCTACCAATTACCCCCGAATCTCTTGGCAGAAGTTGGGAAGGAGACAGGGGACTGGTGGAAGTGTAGGAGCTGGGGTGAGAAGTGGGGAGAATGAAACCACCCCTCCAAGCTTTGCAAGGGGAACAAGGGACCCTCGGATTGGAGACCTGTCTGCAATCCACCAGTCCCCACTCCCCAGGGGGCTCCCACTTTGTTCATAGCTTCTTTTTTGTTTTCCTTGCTCTTTCAGCTGTTAAATTATGATTGGACTAGAACTGAGGGACTTTAAAATCAGTGCTATGGACATTTTGCAACAGAAGGATCTAACAAACCTCTCCAGCTGAGCCAGCCTCTCAGATTGAAGCCTGGCCTCCCCTAAGAGAGTGGCTCTGGCCTCTGATTTCAGGAAGGGCCAGTGGGGGCCGGTGGACCGAAGCCTGGGCTTGGAGAAAGAGGACAGTCCAGGTTCCTGTGCTATGTGGCCACGTACGAGCTGGAGAACAACTCTGAGCCCTGATGCTTTCAGCCAGACGAGATGAGCCGAGACTCAGGAGAACCTCAAAGACAGTGATGTGGGCGCAGTGATGGGTCATGAGAGTGGCCTCCCCGAGTGTGTGGGCTGTCAGCTGCTCCACAGGGCTCCTCTCCTTCCTGCCCAGCCACAACCTTGCCTCGTGCACTGGAGTTGCCCCTTGTCCACTTAATCCTAATCCTTTTCTAATCCTGTCTTGGTGAGAAGATATCAAATGTCGGCCGCCTAGGCTGCCGGCGGCCCTCCCATCCGGGTGAGTCTTCTGGGCTCCGTGGGCTGATACCATTTCATGTATTATTTGGGCTCACTCACTGGGGTTATTTTGGAAGCATGGCTTTGTGAGGCTTCTGGGAGCCGGTTTGAGAATTACGCAACGGCTTTAGTCTGGTGCACTGAAGCCGCTGCTTCCTGGAGCCAAGGGCCTGCAGCCGGAGACGATGTGCTGGGAAAGGAGTGAAATTGACCTTCTGAGGTTCCCAAGGGACAGAGGGCGTGGCAACTGTCTTCTCCCTTGAGGCTTCTACGTGATGGACCTTGGTTGTGAGCCAACTGATGAGGAGAGGGGTGTGCAGGAGACACAGAGGTGGGTCCTCTTAGCCCTGATTCCCTGCAGCTGGGTGACAGGATGGTCTCTGGGACTAGGAGAGAGAAGGATGAAGAGCAGAAGCAGGAAAGTCAGGGAGCAAACAGAATGGAAAGGAAGCAGAATGAGGGGGCGGAGAGGGTGGATGGAGAGAGAACGCTGCCAAATGTACCGGAAATGGTTTATTTGCTTCAGACACCCTGCCTCCCAAAGCCACAAGCTTTTCCTCCTCTAAGTCACTCTGTCCCTCTCTCAAGTGCTCTTTTCGGGGGCAGAATCTGCTTTACTATAGGATATGGAAGTGGAAGTTATTAGAGTGGCATTTCCCAAGCTAAGGAGGTGGAGGAGGGATGGGGTGATAAGAAAAGGTGCTCCTGAGCTAATGGGGTGGCTCAGCCTAGGCTCCTGTTTCATCCATCAAGGCAGATGTTGGCTGCCCTCCAATCCCTTCCCTGACTGGCTGCTGGCCTGTCTATAGGAGTACGCGTGCATACTCAGTCTCTCAGTCATATCTGACTCTTTGGGACTCTATGGACTGTAGCCCACCAGGTTCCTCTGTCCATGGGATTTCCCAGGCAAGAATACTGGAGTGATTTGCCATTTCCTTCTCCAGGCGATCTTCCAATCCAGGAATTGAACCCACATCTCCTGCGTAGTAAGGTGGATGCTTTATCACCGAGCCACCTGGGAAACCCTATATAAGAGTACATCCTCCACCAATTGATTGATTGTCCAACATGTGCCAGAAACTTCCAACACATCACCTTTCTTAAGATTGTTCTCCTCTATTGAGGTAGGTATTATCACTTCCGTTTTACAGATGAGTGATCTGAGGCTCCGAGAGGTTAAGCAGTGTGCCTCGGGTCACCAGTGGTTAAGAGGCAAAGCCAGTTTCCAGCTCCACTTCTGCCTGGCTCCAAAGCCATTCTTTATGGTGCTTGATGTAACTCAAGTGTTCTTTGATTTTGTCTCCCAAATGTGTCCTGATTCTGTCTAATTCCCTTCATATACCTGAATACATCCAGGCTGGGCCAGCATCATCTTTCAACTGGCAATCTGCAATAGCTTCTTAACTGATTACTCTGTTTCTGCTTTTGTCTCTCTCCAGTGTGCTCTCCAGAGGGCTTTAGAGGAATGATCTTAAAAGGTAAATTGGTTTAGGACACAACCTCCCCATAAAAGTAAAGCGCTTCCTGGTGCACTTAAGCTCAAATCTGGAACCCAAGATTTGAGCTGGCTCAGCAGTCTCTGAGGGTCTGAAACTCATGACACAGTTTATTAGTAACATGATCTTCTTGACTTAGCATGATCCAGCCACACTGGACATTCAGTTCTTTTCTATCGCAGAACCTTAGCACATACTGCGGTTTCTGGATTGAGGATGTTCCCTCCAATCTGCATCTGGCTAATTCTTATTCATTAGTTTGGGTTGCAGTTGAAAGGTCTTTTCCTTCTATAGAGGAGACCTTTCCTTAAGCCCTCAACTGAAAGAAATCAAATTTGTGCTTGGAGCTTCTCCGACAGCAAAGAGGGAAACAGGATGAGTTACAAAGATCTCATTGTCAGAAGGGAGAGAACACGCTAGCTCTTTATGGGTGAGAATTTCCTTTGGCACCGAATCCCTTCCCTCGGATTCATAAACTAATGTAAATGCAGATTGTCCTCAACATAAATCATATGATGGAGAATGGCCTGGATGGACCACTCTGTGTGGGAGGATTTGCCCAGGAAGGCTTCACAGAGGATACATGTAAGACCTCTCCCCTGTGGATGGAAAGATCTGGATTAGCTGTAAGGGAAGAGAGCTTGGCCACGGCTTGATGGAGCAAGGGAATGAAAACACTGGAAGACTATGTGTAGTAGACACCTGGTATGAATACATCTTAGTTTGGGTTTTTCTAGTCCTCAAAGATTATTAGTAATGCAGGCCTCTGCTGTGGTATCCAGTGTGGTTTTTAGGTTAATCCACAAAAGGGCTAATCCCTGCCCACCTCCTGTGTCCACTTCCTCTTTACCCACCCAAATGTTTCACCAACTCTGTCCAGAAGGGCCAGGACTAGGGTGTGCAAGGGAGGTGCTGAGGGCATTTAGTGGGTGAGCCAAGCTTAAGGATCTGCTCAAATGGTTCACCCTGGGACACTAACTCCCGTGGGCCTGACCTCAGCCAATCAGGCCACTGAAAAAAAAGCAACAGAAACCTTGATTCAAGTGTTTGGGGAGGAAGTGGAGAGGGCCACTAGAAAAAGGCCAGGAGTTGGACACATTCATTCAAAAGTGCTTTCCAAAAACATCTGACTTAGTTTCTTTACATTGTCAGGAAGGCTTTCAAAGCCCAGCTGCCTCTTATTAATCCTGTTTGGGCTGATCCCCTTCCCGCCAGCCTTGCTTTCGGGCTGTGCCAGCATAAACGGCCTGGTGGAAGTGGAGAGCACACCGAGTGACGTCAGTGGCTGGGTCTGGGCTTCAGATCTCAGCTCAAGCAGCTGAGAACACAGCACCTTGGTCCCCTTCCAGGGAGGCTAGAAAAGGCTCTACCCATTGCCCTCAAAGGCCTGTAAGGCTTGGGGGGACCAGAGGATGGATCGAGAGCCTGCAGGGTGCCTACACTGGGTGACTTAGAGGTAGCCTGTTGACTCCAGGGTCATAAGTTGTTCTTAGCATGAGAAAGGGAAAGGGGCATGGGTCTGGGGGGTCACAGAGCCCTGAGTCTGAATGTAGGCAATTTTCTAATTGTATGACTTTGGGCAAGTTAACCAATATCTCTGAACAGTGTTTCCTCAATGGCATGATGTGAATAATGACACCAGTACCCACCTAAGGGCTTCCCAGGTGGCTCAATAGATAAAAGAATCTGCCTCCAATGCAGGAGACACAAGAGATGTGGGTTTGATCCCTGGGTCTGGAAGATCCCCTGGAAAAGGGATGGCAACCCACTCCGTATTCTTGTCTGGAGAAATCCATGGACAAAGGAGCCTGGTGGGTTACAGTCCATGGGGTTGCAAAGAGTTGAACATGACTGAAGTGACTGAGCACAGCACACTCACCTAAGAGGATTGTTGTTGGGATTAAAATGTTTCTTTATGTAAAGGGCTCAGCACAGAGAAGGTCTGGTGCATAATAGATGCTCAATAAATGCTACCTCCCTCTTTCCCTCTCCCCTCCCTGCTCCTGTTCATCTTTTATCCCTTCCTCCTTCCTTTCTTTCTTCTCTTCCTCCTCCCTTCTCTTCTCCCCTCCTGCCCATTTCCCTCTTTCCTTTTTCCCCTTCCCCTTTTCCTTCTCTGTCAGAGAAAGCTAACAGTCTGTGGAAGTGAGGTGGGCCAAAATAAACAAGGAATACAAACCCTGGAAGCCTTAGGAATCAGAAGCATTGGAATTTCAATACCTCATATATGGATGTGAGAGTTGGACTGTGAAGAAGGCTGAGTGCCGAAGAATTGATGCTTTTGAACTGTGGTGTTGGAGAAGATTGAGAGTCCCTTGGACTGCAAGGAGATCCAACCAGTCCATCCTAAAGGAGATCAGTCCTGGGTGTTCTTTGGAAGGAATGATGCTAAAGCTGAAACTCCAGTACTTTGGCCATCTCATGAGAAGAGCTGACTCATTAGAAAAGATTCTGATGCTGGGAGGGATTGGGGGCAGGAGGAGAAGGGGACGACTGAGGATGAGATGGATGGATGGCATCACCGACTCGATGGACATGAGTTTGAGTGAACTCCGGGAGTTGGTGATGGACAGGGAGGCCTGGCGTGCTGCAATTTATGGGCTTGCAAAGAGTCAGACACGACTGAGCAACTGAACTGAACTGAACTGAACTGAAAGCAGAGAGACTAGGAAGGGGCAAAAAGTAGGAGGGTCAGTGGAAAGTCTGCCCAAAGAACACTTAAGGGGACTTCCCTGGTGGTCCAGTGGTTAAGAATCCAACTTGCAATGCAGAGGATGTGGATTTGATCCCTGGTAAAGAACTAAGATCCCACATGTGCGTGCATGTGTGCTAAGTTGCTTCAGTCATGTTCGACTCTTTGCGACCCTATGGACAGTAGCCCTCCAGGCTCTTCTGTCCATGGGATTCTCCAGGCAAGAATACTGGAGTGGGTTGCCGTGCCCTCCCCTAGGGGATCTTCCTGACCCAGGGATCTTCCTGACCCAGGGATCTGAACCAGCATCTCTTACATCTCCTGCATTGGCAGGCAGATTCTTTACCAGTTGCACCACCTGGGAAGCCGTAAGATCCCAGATGCCTCAGGGCAAGTAAGCCCACGCACTGAGCCCACTGAAATTGCGCGCCAGAGAGCCTGTGTGCAGCAAAAAAGACCTGATGCAGCCAAAAATAAATAAATAAGTATTTTTGTTTTAAAAAAGAATACTTGGATACTCATATTCTCTCTTCAGGTATCCAGGCAAGTGCCTGTCTCCCTGCTTCTCACCAGCAATGCTCCCATCAAGATTGTAGACTTAGTCTGGCATTCATGTAACGTGTTAAAAACACAAGGGAAAATTTGTAGCCTGAACATTGAGATTCCCTTATCCCCTTCTGCTGCTGTATCCACTCGATGCAGGTGGCCAGGTGAGGAGAGTGGAGGCTATATTCTGGGAAAACTGTCCTGTTTTAGACAGACTGAACAGAACAGATGGATCCTCCCTGAAGCTCTGGTGAAGCTCACCAAGCAATTAGTCCTGCCCACACATGAGAAACCTCTAATAAATGCTTCATTTCTCACCATTAGGTATGAAAAGAAGCCAAGAATCACCAAAATTTGAGGCAAGTCCAGAAGGTCAAACATTTGATGATTAGGAGCTCAAGATGGAGAGAGAGAGAGAAAAAAAAAAGAAAATCGAGGGGTTAATTATCAAAGAAATGAGAACAAAATTTTCAAAGCATCTAAAGTCTTGGATTTCCAGTCCAAAAAAGACTCAGTGAGTGTTTAGCATAATAGGATGAAAGAAAGGTCTCATGCAGAGCGCATTATTTCAAAATATAGGACCCTGCCAGAGAGGAACAAAGCAGATTATATACAAAGGACTAGAAATCAGAATGGTGAAAAAATTCTCAACCGTTTGATGATGATACAGCAGTGCCTTCATTGTTCTGAGGGAATCATGATTTCCCGCTTATAATCCTAGTTCTAACAAAACGATCAGTCAAGACTCGAAGGCAGATCTCAAAAAATGTGCCTTCCTTGCACCCTGTTTTGAGAAAGCAGCTGTGGGAAGTGCTCTACCAAATGAGGATGTAAATCAAAAAAACAGGAGGACTTGGAATCTAGGAATCACAGACAATAAAACCGATGAAAGTAAAGGAAATTTAAAAGCTGACTGTAAAGGGAAGCTCAAGACAATAGTGGAGAACAGCCTAGAGTAATCCTTCCATATGAACGTGATGATGGGAGGCTGTAGGAGAGAAATGTAATAAGTTGTAGATTTCTTGGTGTGTTTCACTGTATTGAGAGTTTTACTATTCTTTTGGAAAATGTGGGCTGAATTAAAGATAGATACTAGAAAGGTAGATTGGAAAAAGAAGCATTTATGCAAAATAACACATGTACAAGGGAAAACCTTATCATAGTACATGGACTGTAGCCTGCCAGGCTCCTCTGTCCATGGGATTTTCCAGGCAAAAATAGTGGAATGGGTTGCCATTTCCTACTCCAGGGGATCTTCCCAATCCAGGAATTGAACCCTCAACTCTTACGTCTCCTGCATTGGCAGGTGGATTCTTTACCACTGCACCCCCTGGGAAGCCCAAATAGATAGATATGTTAATATAACTGTTGAATAATAATTTTACCACTAAGCATGATGTAACTATATGAGGAGGATAGAGGGAGGGAAAAGGGATGTTATATGTCTGGTGGGAGATGGTGAGGGGTTGGAGCAAGAAATGAATCCTTACTGACTGTCATAGGAAGAGAAAAGATAATGTCAAAATATAAAAAGTTAAAATAGAATGTCAATGGACTATTTAGAAAAGTGATGATTATAGAAAAATTGTGAAGGCATAGCCTATTTGACTTCAAAAGCTATGCTTGTATATAACTTTAAGATTTCAAAATTGGAACTGAGGAGTGTTTATTGCACAGTTGGGCTGTGAAGACCATCAATTAGAAGAGGGCTCTTGAGTCATAGTGACTTTTTTTTAAGGAAGGAAAAGCTCAGGTGCATTTATAACCTAAAATCTGAGGGGAATGAGAGAGAGAAGATCCTGAAAAAAACAGAATTAATGTTGCAAGATAGGATGTAAAGCAGAGAAAGGTGGAGGAATTCACCTCAGAAGAAAGGTCTAGAGAAGGAAGCGTTGGTATAGACACGGACTCATTTGGGATGCTGCGAGAGCTCTCACACCTATTTTCTTTGTGAAATAAGAGGCAAAACACATAGCTAGAGTGGAGATACTATTAGGGAGAGAGTTTAAGGACAGTATTGGACACATTACTATAGTGACTAGGGACAGAGAGCTGATCTGGGCAGGTAACAGGGTGTCTGAGCAGACTCGAGAGTTCATCTGAGAATTGAAACTATGCCTTTGAAATGGCAAACCTTCCTAGCCGTGAATTTTTTCCAGTCACCTCTGCAGTCCTGGGGAACGTGGATTTTGGAATACCGGAGATTTGCTAGATGAGCAGAGCAGCAGGACAGGACCAAGGCATTGCAGTTGGTGGAGAGAAGTGATTGATAACCTGTTGTGTAGGGTCTGGTCTAGAGGAAGCAGGAGATGAAGCAGAGAACAGACTGGGGGAAAAGACTGCAAGGGCTTGGAGCACTCTGTGAAGATGGAGAGTAAAGTTGGAGGAAAGAGAGCAGGGGAGCTCAAGGAGAGGTGTTGTCGTTGGATGTGGACACCTAGAGTCTAAGAGGCTAAGATTTTGGCGGGGAGGCAGTTCCAGCAAGCACTGTTGACTTAAAGATGATGAAGCCGGGGTGCTGGATGGGTGGTCTGAGGGCAGTGTTAAGGTGAGGAGAAACTAGTGAGCCAGTTGTCAATGGGATGAGTGGAGGTAGATTTATGAAAAAGTCAGACACGATTGTACGAGGCCAGGCAGAGAGTAGTAGAGCCAGATGGCGAGATGGTCAAAGAGAAGAACTTTCAAAAATGAAAATGACAAGTTGGGAGTGTTTCCTGCCTCTAGAATGGGATTTGGGAATGTGTACACTCCACATCCTAGAGGGTTGTAAGGGAAGTGATATCCTTGGGGAAGGGTCAACGTCAGCTATGACAGGTTGGTGGTGGGAGCACCTTTCAAAAGTGTGCCTGGGGTTTCTAGACTTTGAAAATATTGGGAGGGAGGTTAGCAGAGAGCAGATGAGTCAGCTGAGAGGCAGAGGGGGATGTGTCGTAAATGAGGTCAAGGAGATGAGAGGCATGGAACTAACTGATTTTAAGGGTTTGATTTAAAAACTCTGATGCAGAAACATTTTGCTTTATTGGAAGAGAAATAGACCTACAGATGAGGTGGGGAGAAGGGCAAAGTCTAATGCCCTTCAGTTCAGTTCAGTCACTCAGTCGTGTCCGACTCTTTGCGACTCTACCCGAAATGGAAAACAAGCAAACAAATGAAATAAACAAATGCTACTCACGCCAGAGAAGAAGGGGGTTCCTGCGCTGCTGAGTTGGCTGGAATCCTACTAGTTATTTCAGTTTAATTTTTTAAAAAAGGATAACACAAAGCTAGCATCTTCTGATTAGCATGATTAAGGTCAGCTTATTCAATGACAAGGGTAGGTCTAAGAATCTCGTTTTTCTCCAGGACTAAAATCAGGTTGGGAATCTTAGGATGGTATTTTGCTTGAGGTGGAGTTCTAGTAAAATGAATTTTGTTATCTCCTGGAACTGCCCACATGGGGCTTCCTAAACCTACTCTTTCATTCCCATCATTTATTATTTTCTGGGCCTCCCAGGTGGTGCTAGTGGGAAAGAACCTGCCTGCCAATGCAGGAGACATAAGAGACGGGAGTTCAAGCCTTGGGTTGGTAAGATCCCCTGGAGGAGCCCATGACAACCCAGTAGAATTCTTGCTTGAAGACTCTCGTGTACAGAGGATCTGGCAGCTACAGCCCATAGGGTCAAGAAGAGTCAGACAGGACTGAAGTGACTTAGCATGCACAAGTGCATTTAGTATTTTCTAGGGTTTCTCCCAGCTTTCCTTGACAGAATTCCACCCTCCTCCTTGCCATTCCCTGCCTCCTGGGACTGCTGAAGTGAATCACACACCTGGGGGGAATTAATATCACCACAAATTCATGAAAACTTGCTTCTTACTTCATCAAGAAAAACTGAGGCCAAAAGGATGATCTTCCTAAATATTGTTTTAAAATTATTTTTTATTGGAGTATAGTTGATTTACGATGTCATATTAGTTTCTGCTGTATAGCAAAGTGAATCAGATACACATTTCCATAGATCCATTTTAGATTCTACAAATAAATGATATCATATGGTATTTGTCTTTGTCTGACTTACTTCACTCAGTATGACAATCTCTAGGTCCGTCCATGCTGCTGCAATGACATTATTTCAGAAGAGCTACCATATGATCAATATCCTTTAAACTTTCTTAAAACCTTTTATAATTTATCTGAAGCTTTACTTTCCTTGCTGTTTTCTTTCTTTCTTTCTTTTTCTTGCTGTTTTCTGCTGGTTCAAAGGTTACTTGTGCTTCACATTCAGATCAAGGGCTTTACGAATGTTTCAGGTCCAACCTCCTCTCTAATCAGGCACGCGTGGTTATAGCTTGTCAGGCTCCTCTGTCCATTGGATTCTCCAAACAAGAGTACTGGAGTGGGTTGCCATTTCCTCCTCCAGGGGGATCTTCCTGACTCAGGGATTGAACCTGGGTCTCCTGCATTGCAGGCAGATTTTTTTAATCGTCTGAGCCACTGGGAAACTGCTGCGTTAATTAACCCCTCTACCTCCTCCCTGTCTTGGCTAATGTCCTCAGTCTTTCTTAACAGTTCCTTCCTCTCAGTCTATAAACATAGTCAATTCTTCCCCATTCTAACAACACTAAGGTTTCCCAAACCCTCCTTTGGTCTCCGACCCCCTTAGTCACTTTTCTCTTTCAGTCTGCTATTAGTGGCACTTCTGGAAACCAATGTCTCCTGAGTGGCTCTATACAGGGGATTTATTATTATTATTATTTGTTCTGGTTTTCCTCTAGCTTTCTTCTGAATCTGGCACTATGGATGACACTCATTTTCTTAAAGTGTTATCTTCCAGCTTCCAGAACTCTACAGTCTCCTGATTTTTCTGTTACTTTTTCAATTATTATTATTTTTTGAAATTAGTTTTTATTGGAGTATAGTTGCTTTACAAGGTTGTGTTAGTTTCTGCTGTACCACAACATGAATCAGCTATATGTATACATATATCCCCCTTTTCTAGAGCCTCCCTCCCACAGCCTCCCCCCAACCCCACCTCCAGCCATCCTAGCCCTTTAGGTCATTCCAGAGCACTGAGCTGAGCTCCCTGTGCTATGCAGCAGCTTCCCATTAGCTATCTATTTCACACATGGTAAAATATGTGCAAAACAGTGTATATGCTTTTGAACTGTGGTGTTGGAGAAGACTCTTGAGAGTCCCATGGACTGCAAGGAGATCCAACCAGTCCATCCTAAAGGAGATAAGTCCTTGGTATTCTTTGGAAGGAATGATGCTAAAGTTGAAACTCCAGTACTTTGGCTACCTCATGTGAAGAGTTGACTCATTGGAAAAGACTGTGATGCTGGGAGAGCTTGGGGGCAGGAGGAGAAGGGGATGACAGAGGATGAGATGGCTGGATGGCATCACCGACTCGATAGACATGAGTTTGAGTGTACTCTGGGAGTTGGTGATGGACAGGGAGGCCTTGCGTGCTGCAATTCATGGGGTTGCAAAGAGTCGGACACAACTGAGTGACTGAACTGAACTGAACTGAGTGTATATAAGTCAATGCTACTCTCTTAATTCATCCCACTCTCTCCTTCCTTTCCCACCACTTTCTAATTATCAATGTCTCCCTCAGGAGCTCCTCTTTGGTGCCACTTTCTAGGGTCTGGGTTCACCCTTGGGGCCCATCCTTGGCTTACTGCCCTTCTTCCTCAAAGAAATCATCCATATTATGACTTCAGTTACCACCTGGATGTAGGTAACATCCACGTCTCTCTAAGGAGTACTGGATATGTATATTCCATTGCATCTCTACTTGAGGTCTCATGAAGTGAAGGGAAAGTGAAAGTTACTCAGTCATGTCCGACTCTGCAACCCCATGGACTATACAGTCCATGGAATTCCCTAGGCCAGAATACCGGAGTGGGTAGCCTTTGCCTTCTCCAGGGGAATCTTTTTGACCCAGGAATCAAACTGGGGTCTCCTGCCTTGCAGGTGTGTTCTTTACCAACTGAGCTATCAGGATCATGGACACCTCAATTCAGCATCTGCAATACTTGGTTCATCATTTCATACCAACTCTATTCTTAGGGACTTGCTCCTTCTCACATGAATCTAACTGATCACCAAGTCCTGGCATTTGTTCTTTCCAATTAATTTTTGGATTTGATCTCTCACCTCCATTCGTATTATGAACACCCTAATCACTGTTATGGCAGAAAGTGAAGAGGAACTAAAAAGCCTCTTGATGAACGTAAAAGAGGAGAGTGAAAAAGTTGGCTTAAAGCTCAACATTCAGAAAATGAAGATCATGTCATCTGGTCCCATCACTCCATGGGAAATAGACGGGGAAACAGTGGAAACAGTGTCAGACTTTATTTTTCTGGGCTCCAAAATCACTGCAGATGCTGATTGCAGCCATGAAATTAAAAGACGCTTACTCTTTGGAAGAAAAGTTATGAGCAACCTAGATAGCCTGTTCAGAAGCAGAGATATTACTTTGCCGATTAAGGTCCGTCTAGTCAAGGCTATGGTTTTTCCAGTAGTCATGTATGGATGTGAGAGTTGGACTTGTGAAGAAAACTGAGAGCTGAAGAATTGATGCTTTTGAAGTGTGGTGTTGGAGAAGACTCTTGAGAGTCCCTTGGACTGCAAGGAGATCCAACCAGTCCATTCTGAAGGAGATCAGCCCTGGGTGTTCTCTGGAAGGAATGATGCTAAAGCTGAAACTCCAGTACTTTGGCCACCTCATGTGAAGAGTTGACTCGTTGGAAAAGACCCTGATGCTGGGAGGGATGGGGGCAAGAGGAGAAGGGGACGGCTGAGGATGAGGTGGCTGGATGGCATCGCAGACTCAATGGATGCGAGTCTGAGTGAACTCCGGGAGTTGGTGATGGACAGGAAGGCCTGG
>SJXQ01002154.1:538461-555845 GCA_006408695.1 Aepyceros melampus | reverse complement strand
GACACGACTGAGTGACTGAACTGAACTGAACTGTAATCCTGATGAATTTGGACTGAGATTAGGGGACCCCTGTGGAGGAGGTATGGCCCAGATGCTTCCATGAAAGATGACCCCTGACCAGTCGTTGCTCAAGAAGGGGACATATGCACAAAGGTGTCCAACTAGGGGTGCTTCACTGGTGACCCAGGGGTTGAGAGTCTGCCTTCTGATGCAAGGGACTTGAGTTCCATCACTTTTCCAGGAACAGGTATGTTACATTCCATGGGGCAACTAAGTCTATGCATGGCAACTACTGAGCCCACAAGCTACAACTGAGACTCAACACAGCAAAAAATAAATACTTTTTTTTAAAGGGGGTTCCAACCAACCAAGAGTTTGGGCTCCAAAATCACTGCTGATGGTGGCTGCAGTCGCAAAATTAAAAGATGCTTGCTCCTTGGAAGAAAAGCTATGACAAACCTAGACATCATATTAAAAAGCAGAGACATCACTTTGCTGACAAAGATGCATATAGTCAAAGCTATGGTTTTTCCAGTCATCATAAACAGATGTGAAAGTTGGACCATAAAGAAGGCTGAGTGCCAAATAATTGATGCTTTTGAACTGTGGCCTTGGAGAAGATTCTTGAGAGTCCCTTGGACTGCAAGGAGATCAAATCAATTTCTACAGGAAATCAGTCCTGAATATTCATTGGAAAGCCTGATGCTGAAGCTCCAATACTTTGGCCACCTGATGTGAAGAGCTGAATCACTGGAAAAGACCCTGATGCTGGGAAAGACTGAAGGCAAAAGGAGAAGGGAGTGACAGAGGATGAGCTGGTTGGATGGCCTCACCAACTCAATGGACATGAGTTTGAGCAAACTCCAGGAGATAATGAAGGATGGGGAAGCCTGGTATGCTGCAGTCCATAGGATCGTAAAAAGTCAGACACAACTTAGCAACTGAACAACAATAAATAACCAAGATGAACTGAACGATTCTTCCTTGCCATGTAAGGAGAAGTGTTTGTTTTTTTCTCTTTCTGCTGTGAGGTTGTAAAGCCTAGTGTTGCTATAACATGAATTTTGCCACCATGGGGGGAAATTACCTTAAGAAAGCCAACATGTAGAAGAGGGCGTATCACAGGGAAACAAATGGCAAAGCTAACAGAGAAACAACCAATGGAGCTAGAATCACTGGATTAAGCCCATCCTGAAGCCACCATTTCTGTGAACTTCAGTTATAAAGGCCAATAGCTTTCTTTATGAAGCCCAACTGATACTTGCAGCCAATGTTTCCTGATATAGCCAGCAGAAAAGAGTTGGTTAAATCGATTACGATACGGCAATATAATAAAATACTGTGTATGGGATAAGAAATACAGGTGGCTGCATAAGCAGTATTCTGTACAGATTTCCATTAGCTATTGTTAATCAGGAAAATGCTGGAGACTCATAGGCATGATGTCACTCATTTAGGTAAAAAAGTAAATTGAGCTCTAGATAGAGATACAAATTAGAATCATAAAGGAAGAAGAAGCTTTTATTTCTACCTGTACACACTTCTGATATTTTTTAAGGTTTTAACAATAAGTATGTGTAAAAAGCAGAGACATCACTTTGCCAACAAAGGTCCGTATAGTCAGAGCTGTGGTGTTTCCAGTAGTCATGTACAGATGTGAGAGCTGGACAATAAAGAAAGCTGAGTGCCTAAGAATAGATGCTTCCAATTCTGTGGTGCGGGAGAAGACTCTTGAGAGTCCCTTGGCCTGCAAGGAGATCCAACCAGTCAATCCTAAAGGAAATCAATCCTGAATATTCACTGGAAAGACTGATGCTGAAACTGAAACTCCAGTACTTTGGCCACCTGATGGGAAGAACTGACTCATTGGAAAAGACCCTGATGCAGGGAAGGATTGAGGGCAAGAGGAGAAGGGGGTAACAAAGGATGAGATGGTTGGATGGCATCACCAACTCAAAGGACACAAGTTTGAGCAAACTCTGGGAGATAGTAAAGGATAGGGAAGCCTGGTTGTGTTGCAGTCCATGGGGTCACGAAGAGTTGTACACAAGTTAGTGAATGAACAACAACTTTTAATATATATGAATATGCATAAATATATATTTCAGTTTGGGAACTCTGAAGTGCCCTAGGTAACACTATTTTTAAGTATGATATTAAAAATAGATGTTTAAACTGACATTTAAACAGAAAATTTTCTTAGCATAGTCTCCAAATCCAAATGTCTGATTTTTTGTTTTTGTCTTTTTACATAAGATTAATTTGTATAACCTGATGTTATTTAGCTTTTTACCACTTCCTCTCATTTCTTATCTGCCTGGAAACAGAAGTGTGTTCTTTTTTTTTTTTTTCAGTGTGGACAATTTTTAAAGTTTTCACTGAATTTGTTACAATATTGCTTCTGTTTAATGTTTTTCATTTTTGTCCATGAGGCATGTGAGATCTTAGCTCTCTGACCAGGGATCAAACCCATATCCCCTGCACTGAAGATGAAGTCTTAAGCACTGGACAACCAGGGAAGCCCCAGAATGTGTGTCTTGATCCCTAAAAGTAATAAAAATAAAAACTCTCACGGGGATGGCACAAAATGAGTGATCAGTGCTAGTTCTGCTATTCAGTACTCTTCTGACGTTACATTTCCTCAAACGCCCTGGAAGCAGCACCCACGCATCCCCTGAGTCTGGCTCAGGGGCCATGCTGGGTTTCTGGATCCCAGAAACAGCACGGCTGTGAATACAGGGCTGTCCCAGGGAAGCCAGGAAGGCCCTTTGAGGGAACCTCAGCCTCATCACCCAGCCTGTTGATAAGGAGCCTCAGGAAAGTCATCTGGCTGCCTTATTCATTTTTCAGATGATTAATTGAAGACAGATCACTTGGAATTTTCCTTAACTGGACATCACCGCCCATTTTCAACATGAGATAATAAAAGTGAGGAGGTGCCAATGAGTAAAGTCCTGGACCACGCTCTACAGGATGCCCTGGGATAGGTTTCCTTCTTGGGGGGGGTGGGCAGGCGTGGTGGAACAGAGCCAGCCAGGGCTGCCGTCTCCCCCATGTCTGCAACTCGGGGGGTCTGAGCCCTGCGGTGGGGCCTTCTGACATCCCAGGTCCCAGCTCTCCAATGATGAATATTACACACATACACACACCACTCATACACACATCACTCACACACACACACACACACACACACACACACACACCACATGCCCACCACACTCACACTTTGATTTTTTTTAAGAGCCTTCAATAAAGTTTTTTTTTTAATTTTTTTTCAATAAAGTTTTAAATTGTTGTCCATTATTGTTGTCAACGACTGGGCTAGTGATTCTTCTAAGGAAATTGTTGAACAGGGCTGGTCTTTGAAGTTACCCTGCCGGGTGGACAAATATCTGTATACATACCTGCAATCTGAGAAAGATTCCTTTGCGACGGAGACATGGGAAAGGCATCTAACTCCTTGCAGAATTTTACTGAAAGGAGGACATTGTGTTATTTGAAGACGTGATAAAGCACAAAATAAACAGGCTTCATAAACGGTGCAGTGGTAAAGAACCTGCCTGCCAGTGCAGGAGACCTGGGTTCGATCCCTGGGTCAGGAAGATCCCCGGAAGTAGGAACTGGCAACCCATTCCAGCATCCTTGCCTGGGAAATCCCACGGGCAGAGGAGCCTGGCAGGCTACAGTCCATGGGGTCGCAAGAGAGTCGGAAATGACTACGCATGCGCACACAAAAGAACCAGGAATTCATTAACCTTCCACCTGACGCACAGAGAGCTCTCAGGTATTTGTGGGATGACGGAAGGACTTTGCTGGTGACCTGACCCTAGTGACTTGCCTTTGTCGGGTGCAGGATTCCTCTCTGGGAATGCGGATAACCACCCGTACTCATGGTGGGATGAAGGCTAAGGTGAAAGGCTTTATCAGGAAAGGTACACTGTGAATATCAGACAGTAGTGGTGGGGGTGCGTGGGTGCCAAGACTGGCACCCAACTGGGCCTCTCAGAAACCAGCGGGTGACCTGAGGCGACCGTTCCAAAAAACCACCGCCCCTGCACTTATCTCCCCTGGAACCACATCCTCCTCTGCAATCAGGCTGCCTTATCAGCGTTTCCACACCCAGCCAGCTTGGCACTTTTCAGACTCCTCTGGAACAAGTGTCCAGGCCCTCCACCCCGTTACTCTCTTTTTAAAGTTCAATCTCTTCTCCAAAGAAGATATACAGATGACTAATAAACACATGAAAAAAGAAAAATAAAACCTCAATATTGCTTATTACTAGAGAAAGGCAAATAAAACTACAATGAAGTTATCACCTCATACCGCTCAGAACAGCCATCGTTAAAAAAAAAAAACAACCTACAAACAATAAATGCTGGAGAGGATGTGGAGAGAAGGGAACCCTCTTGTACTGTTGGTGGGAATGTAAATGGATATAGCCATTATGGAGTTTAGTACAGAGATTTCTTAAAGTTCAATCACTCATCGCTCCAAGAAGCCTTCAAACTACCCTCTAGACCTGCCCCTCTCTCCCATCCCCCACTCCCTTAGTCTACCATCCTTGCTCAAAACATCAGGCAGCTCCCCCAAACACCCCCCTATCAGAGAGGGCAGGTATGGGATGGAATCAAGATGCCAGCATAACCATCGCACTAATTTCCAAAAGGTTCCACTTAAAATCCTTGACTTTTAAGTCTGGTCCTTGAGTCAGGAAAAAAGGCCTTCCTTTTGGCAATGCCAAAGAATGTTCAAACTATCACACAAGTGCTCTCATTTCACAGGCCAGGAAAGTAATGCTCAAAATCCTTCAAGGCAAGCTTCAACAGTACATGAACCAAGAACTCCCAGATGTTCAAGCTTTGTTTAGAAAAGGCAGAGGAACCAGAAATCAAACTGCTGACATCTGTTGGATATAGAAAAAGCAAGGGAATTCCAGAAAAGCATCTACTCCTGCTTCACTGACTACTCTAAAGCCTTTGACTATGTGGATCACAACCATCTGTGGAAAATTCTTAAAGAAACAGGAATACCAGACCACCCTACCTGTCTCCTGAGAAACCTGTATGCACATCAAGAACCAACAGCTTGCTGGTTCAACAAAGGACTAGTTCAAAACTGGGAAAGGAGTATGTCAAGGCTGTATATAGTCACCCTGCTTATTTAACTTATATGTAGGGTACATCATGTGAAATGGTGAGCTGACTCAAGCTGGAAACAAGGTTGCTGGGAGAAATATCAAAAACCTCAGATATGCAGATGACACCACCCTTATGGCAGAAGTGAAGAAGAACTAAAGAGTCTCTTGATGAAAGTGAAAGAGGAGAGTGAAAAGGTTGACTTAAAATTCAACATTCAAAAAACTAAGATCGTGGCATCTGGTCCATCACCTCATGGGAAATAGATGGGGAAACAGTGAAAACAGTGTCAGACTTTATTTTGGGCTCCAAAATCACTGCAGATGGTGATTGCAGCCATGAAATTAAAAGATGCTTGCTCCTTGGAAGAAAAGTTATGACCAACCTAGATAGCATATTAAAAAGCAGAGACATTATTTTGCCAACAAAGGTCTGTCTTGTCAAGGCTATTGTGTTTCCAGTAGTCATGTATGGATGTGAGAGTTGGACTATAAAGAAAGGTGAGAGCTGAAAAATTGATGTTTTTGAATTGTGGTGTTGGAGAAGACTCCCAAGAGTTCCTTGGACAGCAAGGAGATCCAACCAGTCCATCTTAAAGGAAATCAGTCCTGAATATTCATTGGAAGGACTGATGCTGAAACTGAAACTCTAGTACTTTAGCCACCTGATGGGAAGAACTGACTCATTGGAAAAGACCCTGATGCTGGGAAAGATTGAAGGCAAAAGGAGAAGGGGGTGACAGACGATGAGATGGTTGGATGGCGTCACTGACTCAATGGACATGAGTTTGAGTAAACTCAGGAGTTGGTGATGGACAGAGAGGCCTGGCGTGCTGCAATTCATGAGGTGTCAAAGAGTTGGACACGACTGAGTGACTGAATTGAGATGTTTTTCTGGAACTCTCTTGCTTTTTTGATGATCCAATGAATGTTGGCAATTTGATCTCTGGTTTCTGCTGCCTTTTCTAAATCCAGCTTGAACATCTGGAAGTTCATGATTCACATACTGTTGAAATCTGGCTTGGAGAATTTTGAGTATTACTTTGCTAGCATGTGGGATGAGTACAATTGTGTAGCAGTTTGAAAATTCTTTGGCATTGCCTTTCTTTGGGATTGGAATGAAAACCCACCTTTTCCAGTCCTGTGGCTGCTGCTGAGTTTTCCAAATTTGCTGGCATATTGAGTGTAGCACTTTCACAGCATCATCTTTCAGGATCTGAAATAGCTCAACTGGAATTCCATCACCTCCACTAGCTTTGTTTGTAGTGATGCTTCCTAAGGCCCACTTGACTTTGCATTCCAGGATGTCTGGCTCTAGGTGAGTGATCATACTAATTATCTGGGTCAAGAATATCTTTCTTGTATAGTTCTTCTGTGTATTCTTGCCACCTCTTCTTAATATCTTCTGCTTCTGTTAGGCCCATACCATTTCTGTCCCTTATCGAGCCCATCTTTGCCTGTAATGTTCCCTTGCATCTCTAATTTTCTTGAAGAGATCTCTAGTCTTTCCCATTCTATTGTTTTCCTCTATTTCTTTGCATTGATAACTGAGAAAGATGTTCTTATCCCTCCTTGCTATTCTTTGGAACTCTGTGTTCAAATGGGTATATCTTTCCTTTTCTCCGTTGCCTTTAGCTTCTCTGCTTTTCTCAGCTATTTTGTAAGGCCTCCTCTGACAATCATTTTGCCTTTTTGCCTTTCTTTTTCTTGGGGATGGTCTTGATCACTGCCTCCTGTACAATGTCAAGAACCTCTGTCCATAGTTCTTCTTGAAGAATTCCTCAGTCCCAGGCAAACCCAGACAGTTGGTGACCCTACCTGGACTAAGCAGCAGCATCCCAGGATGTCCTGGTTTGATTTAAAGTGAACAAGGGTGGGGATCTGATGCTATTCAGACTGTGCTTCTTCAACCAACAAAGATGAATACAACTATTTCTGCCCTGAAGTCTAATGGGGGAGAACTCTTTTAATTACTCTTAAAGGAATAATTAAAATACTAAGGGAAGTAAGTCATACAGACAAAGACAGAGAGCATATGATATCACTCTTACGTGGGATCTAATTTTAAAAAATGATATAAATGATCTTGTTTACAGAACAGAAAAAGACCCACAGATTTCAAAAACAAACTTAAGGTTACCAAAGGAGAAAGACAGACGGGAGGATAAATTAGGAGTTTGGGATGGACATGCACACACTACTATATATAATATAGAAAATCAATAAGGATCACTGTATAGCACAGGGAACTCTGCTCAATATTCTGGAATAACCTATAGGGTAAAAGACTCTGAAAAGATTAATATGTGTATATATATAAGTGAAACTGAATCACTTTGCTATACAGCTAAAAAACTAACACAACATTCTTAGTCAATTATTGTTGTTGTCCAGTTGCTAGGTCACATCTGACTCTTTGTGACTCCATGGACTGCAGCAGGCCAAGCCTCCCTGACCCTCACTATCTCCTGGAGTTTGCCCAAGTTCATGTCCATTGAACTACATTTAACTATATGCCAATAAAAAAAATTTTTTTAATATAGTATGTTAAGGGGAAAGGTGGGCTTCCCTGGTGGCTCAGATGGTAAAGAATCTGCCTGCAATGCAGGAGACCTGGGTTCAATCCCTGGGTTGGGAAAATTCCCTGGAGAAGGAAATGGCAACCCACTCCAATATTCTTGCCTGGGAAATCCCATGGACAGAGGAGCAAGATACTGGAGTGAGTCACCATGCCATCCTCCAAGGAATCTTCTCGACCGAGGGACTAAACCTGCATCTTTTATGTCTCTTTCATCAGCAGGCAGGTTCTTTACCCCTAGTGCCACCTATGTCCTCTACAACATCCAACAAGGCTTTCTTTGGGGTCTGCAGGGGACATCTGCAATAGACTTGACTTTCCAGACACCAAACCTCTTTCCAAGGGTACCCTAATACCTACTTGAGACCAGAAATGATGCTTCAAATCCGGTGATGGAGGTGCCCCTTGGCAAGACAGCCTCTCACCAACCTACAGTTGCATCACCTGCTATGTGGTCGGCCCTAAATTACTCCACACACACACTCTGCTCCGTAGACCTGGCTGATGCCTTTTGGTGATAGTGTTCACTCACTGCATCGTGTCCAACCCTTTGCGCCTCCATGGACCATACCCCACCAGGCTTCTCTGTCCATGGGATTTCCCAGACAAGAATACTGGAATGGCTAGATGGGAGGGGGGCTTGGAGGAAAATGGATACATGTATATGTGTGGCTGAGTCCCTTTGCTGTTCACCTGAAATTATCGCAACATTGTTAACTGGCTAGTCCCCAATATGAAATGCTTTAGTGTTAAAAAAAAAAAAGAAAGAAAGAAAGAAATACAAATAAAACTAAAAACAAAAAAAGAATACTGGAGTGGGTTGCCATTTCCTCCTCCAGGGTATCTTCCTGACCCAAGGACTGAAGCTGTTTCTCTTGCGTCTTCTGCATTGGCAGGCGGATTCTTTACCACTGAGCCACCTGGAAAGCCCATGCCTCTTAAGAAATCCAATTAAAAGTCCCCCCTTAGTGACAGGCAATAGGCGCTACAAGAAACCAGAAATCTGTAGGGTACTGGACCACATGGCTCTTGCTTCAGAGTTTGTATATATAAAACCTGGCAGGCTCAAGATTTATGTAACCAGATCCTCCCAGCTTGGAGTTTCTTGGAAGTGGGTTCAGAGTTCAGCAACTGCAAAGCTATTTCTCCATAACAACAAGCAAGCCTTCTTCTCAGGGACGTGAAGAATTGATTTAAAAAAAAAAAAAAAAAAAACATTCTGGGACATGGATCATGAATGATTTCAGGGATGTGTTCACAGGAAAATTAAGCTCTGAGATGAGCTCATGGTCTTGTCTGGGGAGTGGACATGCACCCCGTGCACGTGGAAAATGATTCTTGAAGATGGGGTATCCCTGGGATGAAGTTGTTGCTCGTGGCGCTGTTCTCTCAAGCCCTGGATGCAGGGCTGCCCGAGTGTGTCAGCCAGGGTCGAGGTGTGCGGTTGACTCAGAGTTTCCCCAGGCTTCTCAGAAAGACGTGGCTTGTCCCCATCTGACTCAGCATTCCCCGCTGCTGAGCAGCCCTCCCTGCATGCTCCTAACTCCCCAGTCCTCAGACACCCTCCTCCCCAGCTAGCAGAGAGGCTCCATACCCTGGGAGCCTGTCCACAGCTTGTCTGGCTCCAGGCTAGGCCAGATTCTTTCCAGGAGGGAGGGCAGGTACCCGACCCTGGAGGCCTAGCCCTGGCCCTGAGATGTTTCTGCCTCCTTCCATCTTTCCCTGTGGTCAGATAAGCAGCTGGAAACAACCAGGACAGACTCAGACCTACAAAGATGACATATATGCAGGCATGATCAGGACAGCCCCGGGCCTAGGAATTAATTAATTTTCTAAACTGAGAATTGAAAGAAGGGGAAACTTCAGACTTTCTGTACCAGCAGTTCTACCTGTTGAAAAATAATTGCTGGGCGTATTCTGTCAAGAAGAGGAGAGGAAATAATATTTTGTAGGGAACTGAGGCTTATTTACTTAGCTCATAATCCTTTTTTATTTCAAAAGTAATTACTGGCTTCCTGGACCGAACAGCTTGTGTGAAGCCAGAGATTCTCAGGGCAGCAGGCATGATGGGAGTCAGGAGGCAGCAAGCGACCAGATCTCAGACCCAGGCAGGAGCTGCCACTTCCTGAGGACCTTGCGCAAATGATTTAACCTCTCTGTGCCCCAGTTTCTGCATCTGTACAAGAGGGACCTAAGGTTCCAGGGGTGCTGTGGGGCCCGCCTGCTCCCAGGTCTATGAGCACCTCCTGTGGGCAGTCGGAGGTCAAGGTGATAGTGGTATATCATCACACGAACAAACAGGTACAGGTTTGGGCCTAATGAAGGATGAAGGGGAAAACACAAGGGGGTTCAGGGGGCAGGGCCAGGAACAGGGGGAGGCCGTAAGGGACCCAGGATCCAAAACTGAAGATGGCTTGTATACTGCAGGCACTCACAGGGCCCTGAC
This sequence comes from Aepyceros melampus, assembly GCA_006408695.1. Lineage (NCBI taxonomy): Eukaryota > Metazoa > Chordata > Mammalia > Artiodactyla > Bovidae > Aepyceros > Aepyceros melampus. Next base: position 545,687 of record SJXQ01002154.1, on the reverse strand, counting down.
CATCAACACGTCCCCAGAGTGTGCTCCCAGGCTGCCTGGGGCCAGGCGCCGCGCAGGGCTGGTCCAGGTGGAAAGGGTGGTCCAGGCAGGTTTTGAGCCAGTAAAGCCTTAATAAATGCTAGCTGCTGTTAAGAGAAACAGAAAGAGGAAGCAGAAAAACCCTAAAGTGGAAACATAAATTCCCAAAAGTTTCAACAGAATGGAGTCATATCATGTTGGAGCAAAGAGCTGGACACACCTTGAAGGACTGGTTTCCAGCTCTAACTGCATCCGGGAAAGGCCAGAGGGTCAGGGCACAAGGAGGGGCACAAATAGACAAAAACAAATCAAGACAACAGTATTAATGCTAATGCAGGAGCAACTCCAGAGCTTTTGATTCACTTGACCTCGCATGGGGCCCCAGCATCATGTTTTGAAGGCTCCTGCCAACCCACTTGAGACTCCTTTGGACAGCAAGATCAAACCAGTCAGTCCTAAAGGAAATCAACCCTAAACATTCCTTGGAAGGACTGACGCTAAAGCTGAAGGTCCAATATTTGGCCACTTGATGCAAAAAGGCAACTCACTGGAAAAGACCCTGATGCTGGGAAGAATTGAGGGCAGGAGGAGAAGGGGGCAACAGAGGATGAGATGGTTGGATGGCATCACTGACTCAATGGACATGAGTTTGAGCAAACTCTAGGAGATAGTGACGGACAGGGAAGTCTGGTGTGCTGCAATCTATGGGGTCAGGAAGAGTCAGACATGACTTAGCAACTGAATAACAACCCAACCCACTGCTGGAAAAGTTCCATAGACAGAGGAGCCTGGAGGGCTACAGTCCATGGAGTCACAAAGATTTCTATACAACTGAGAGCACCAGGGGACTCTAGGGCACAGATGGGGTGAAAACTGTTACCCCAGGATGGAAGGGTATTTAAGACACATCAATCACCTTGTCTGGGCACACTGTGTGCCAATCCATGTGCCAAAGCCTTTATGCAAATTATCTCAATTCCCCACAACACACTCAACTCTATAGGATCGGTAATACCATCCTTGTTTCACAGATGAGGAAGCAGAAACTTCAAGGCGTTAAGTCAATTTCTCAGATTCTCACAGCTGCCCACCATCTTGCTGTTGATCAGTCGCCCAGTCGTGTCTGACTCATTGTGACCCCACGGACTGCAGCACACCAGGCTTCCCTGTCCTTCACGATCTCCTGCACAGTCACTTGAATGGGTTTATGTGCTATCAGGGAGAGGTGTGGACAGTGAGTTCTGCTTTAGAACACCAGGCGTGGTGTCATTTATACAGATGAGCATGCAAGATGGTTTCAAGTTTCCAAAGCTGGGAATTCAGAGAAGGGAGCTCTGATTCCTGGAAAATCCACTTCACAGCACATTCCTGAATGATGCTTGGGTAAGTAAGATGTGTCTGCCCCACAAAGGATGAGTCAGGGGCGGACCAGAGGGAAGCAGGGGGCTCGCGAGCTCTGATGCACCAGAAACTGAACTGGGCAGCACAGTGATCTCCTCCTTGGACCACAAGGTGAAGTTTAAGAGGAAACCTGAGTTTCCCGGGGGAATTAGTCAAGTCACAAAGGAACCACTAAATCAGTGAGGCCACACAGGGATGAAAATGTTGGAAAGAGAAATTACTGGCCACAGTCTCCCAATGTGGGACCATGATAATTAAAAGCTAGCATTGGCAGCCGCCCCAGAGCAAACACATGAGGAGGGGTGGGACACACAGCTGCCCAGCAGTGGAGGTGAGAGCGGTCCCTGGAGAAGCCGAAGTGGGGGCCACACGCCATCAGTGTGGCCAGGGACCAACTTCCATTTTTTCCACTCTGTTCTCCTGCCAAACTGTCACTGCAAAATTCCCTTGTGAGCTGTGTGACCTTAGGCAAATTGCTTAACCTTCCTGACCTCCACAAATGGTAGCTACTACTACTCTTTACTGTGATCCAAAGTGGCTGAGTCTTTATAAGATTATGTAATATACTGCCTGATATCATATAGCATCAGGGTGGGCAAACTTTTCCTGTAAAATTACAGATAGTAAATATTTCAGATGTTGTGGGTCAAGAAAGTGAGAGTGAAAGTCACTCAGTCATGTCCAACTCTTTGCGACCCCATGGACTATAGAGTCCATGGAATTCTCTAGGCCAGAATACTGAAGTGGGTAGCCTTTCCCTTCTCCAGCAGATCTTCCCAACCCAGGGATCAAACCCAGGTCTCCCACATTATGGGTGGGTTCTTTACCAGCTGAGCCACAAGGGCAGCCCAAGAATACTGGAGTGGGTAGCCTATCCCTTCTGCAGTGGATCTTCCTGACCCAGGAATCAAACCAGGGTCTTCTGTACTGCAGGTGGATCCTTTACCAACTGAGCTATCAGGAAAGCCAGAATTGAAAGAGACACATGTACCCCAGTGTTCAATGCAGCACTGTTTATAATAGCCAGGACATGGAAACAACCTAGATGTCCATCAGCAGATGAATGGATAAGAAAGCTGTGGTACATATACACAATGGAGTATTACTCAGCCATTAAAAAGAATACATTTGAATCAGTTCTAATGAGACAGATGAAACTGGAGCCGATTATACAGAGTGAAGTAAGCCAGAAAGAAAAACACCAATACAGTATATGAACACATATATATGGAATTTAGAAACATGGTAATGATAACCCTGTATGCGAGACAGCAAAAGAGACAGATGAATAGAACGGACTTTTGGACTCTGAGGGAGAGGGAGAGGGTGGGAGGATTTGGGAGAATGGCACTGAAACATGTAGACTATCATGTAAGAAACTAATCGTCAGTCTATGTTCCGTACAGGATACAGGATGCTTGGGACTGGTGCACGTGGATGATCCAGAGAGTTGATATGGGGTGGGAGGTGGGAGGGGGGGTTCAGGATTGGGAACTCATATACACCCGAGAGGATTCACGTCAATGTATGGCAAAACCAATACAGTATTGTAAAGTAAAATAAAGTAAAAATAAAAATTTTTTTAAATAATTAAAAAAAGAGGAAAGCCCGGCTGGACCCTCTGGGTCAAGAAGCAAATATAAATTTGCCCTTGGTAGTGGGCACCCTATGGGTTCAACTGCATTGGCTGGAGACCACCTCAAGAAGAACAGCCTGCTGGAGAAGGGGGGCTAGCCGGCCAGATCAGATAGATGGGGGTAGTTGATGGGACTCAGCCCCTGCCATCAATTTCTCTTTGCCAATGACACCCAGACCTGTTCCTCCTGGAGGACCAGTTGGTTCCCCCTGGAAAACTAACCAGAAGCAAAATCAGTTTCCTCCAATGCCTCTCCAACTCCCAGACTGAGAGTCCAGAGCTCGGGGTCCAGCAGGTGTGGGAGCAGAGTGGGAAGCAGGGGTGGAGGGGACACCCCAGCTTGGGCTCACAGTGCTCACCTTGTGCCCTGGGCCATGCATAAACAGGAGACAGGCTGCACTTTGTCTGTGGACAGTGGTTTGCTGCCCCTGATATAACAGGAGAAGCCCATGTTCAACCTCAGTGGGAGGAATGGGGAATGACCAGTGAGCACCCCCACCAGCCTTCTCCAGGGCACAACCTACTGATGAAAGAAATTCTCATGGATCGAGATATGGTGAAGTCACTCTGGCTTCATGAGCGAACTGGATGCTGACTAAAACAGTCTGTTTCTGGCCAATTGATCCTACAATGTGCCCGTGCAGGCAGCCCAGGTTTGATTCCTGGTCAGGGAACCAGATCTCACATGCCACCACTAAGAGTCTGCATGACACAACTAAAGACCCTGCCTGCTGCTGCTGCTGCTAAGTCGCTTCAGTCGTGTCCGACTCTGTGGGACCCCACAGACAGCAGCCCACCAGGCTCCCCTGTCCCAGGGATTCTCCAGGCAAGAACACTGGAGTGGGTTGCCATTTCCTTCTCCAATGCATGAAAGTGGAAAGTGAAAGTGAAGTCGCTAGTCGTGTCCAACCCTCAGCGACCACATGGACTGCAGCCCACCAGGCTCCTCCATCCATGGGATTTTCCAGGCAAGAGTACTGGAGTGGGGTGCCATCGCCTTCTCCAAAGATCTGGCACAGCCAAATAAATAAAGTTTTCTTAAAAACCCTACTTTGTGCCTCTGCTTTAATTATTACAGAAAAGGGTGCATCAGCCAGAAGTCAAGAAAATCCACGTTAAAAATAAAGATTGAATACCTCCCTTCCTGGGACACGAATGCTAGTTACTCCTTCCATGGTAACACTCGCTTCCCGGTGCGAAGGCCACACTGACGATTGTGCTCATGCCAGTCTCTTTTTGAAACCTTGAAGGAATGAATCCCTGACATATTTCATGTTTTCTGTTCTGATAAAACATAAAACTGTACTGATGGGACAGGAGTTGGAGGGAGGATGGATACATGTATATGTATGCCTAAGTCGTTCTGCTGTCCTCCTGAAACCATCACAACATTGTTAGTTGGCTATAACCAAGTACAAAATAAAAAGTGGGGGAAAAAAAAAAAAACTGTAGTGAAAGCCCTGCTTCTCCAGAGAAGTTCCTCAGAGTTATCTGAGAGGTTGTCTACCAGGCTGTAGTCCTCGGCTTGGCTCAAATCAAACCCTTTTCTATTATTATACAGGTTGTTACAGAGAAAGTTTAGGTGGTTTGCCCAAGGGCAGTAAAAGCTATGGTTTTTCCAATAGTCATGTATGGATGTGAGAGTTGGACCATAAAGAAGGCTGAGCACCAAACTGATTCTTTTGAACTATGGTGCTTGAGAAGACTCTTTAGAGTCCCTTGGACTGCAAGATCAAACCAGTCCATCCTAAAGGAAATCAACTCTGAATATTCATTGGAAGGACTGATGCTGAAGCTGAAGCTCCAATACTTTGGCCACCTGATGCAGAGAGCCAACTCATTGGAAAAGTCTTGCCCTGGTGCTGGGCAAGACTGAGGACAGGAGGAGAAGCGGGCAACAGAGGATGAGATGGTTGGATGCATCACTGACTCAATGGACATGAGTTTGAGCAAACTTCAGGGGACAGTGAAGGACAGGGAAGCCTGGTGTGTGCAGTCCATGGTGTTGCAAGGAGTTGGACACAACTGAGTAACTGAACAACAACTGATTACTTTCATCGACACTACCAATGGGCTGTAAAAACACTTCACTGGGTCACTACCAGCATTTAAAAAAAAAATGAAACAAAGAGAATGAAATAAATTCAAGCTTGCAACTATGTTCATACATGCATGAACATGTGCTCTGGATACAACGTCAAATGTCTCTAAGAGTACTGTTTGGCTTCTGCAAACCTCAAAAGAGTTTTTCTCATCTAATCAACAAGGACTCACGGAACATTCACCATGAAGATTTAACACTAAGTTCTTTGAGGAAAAAGCTCAGATCATAACCCTCTGTTTACCCAAGACCTACCATCTTCTGGAGGAAATGGAAAGAAAGGGGAATCCGCTGGCCTATGGCCAATGGATGTTCCTGGGAGGACCCTGGGGCGGGGGTAGGGTCTTTGCTAGCACACCTCCCCCTCCTGCGTGTCACACACCTACACAACCAGAACATCTTATAGGGCCTCCAACCCAGTGGTTTCTTGGACTGGGCTCTGAGGAACCCTAGGGTTCCTTAATGTGCAGAGGGTGTGACCAGGGGCTTGGCTGGGGCAGGGACAGATTCTTACCTTCTCTCCATGACTTCAGCCAGTATAACTTTGCATTTTCTTTTCTATAATTCAAGACAATTGAAGGGCTCCAATTCTAAAGCATTAAACAACACAAAGACATGAAGGCCATGTATGTCATCTGACTCATGTTATAGCTGGGAACACCTGAATTTCCCATGAAAAGGTGGCAGCTTAGAAGGAAGCCTGGCCTCCAGACCTCAGTCCCCACGCTGCTCAGTGGTCCTTATACCCCACTGGGACACAGCCTAAAGAGAGGCCCAGCCTGTTCGGTGGTGACTCCCAGCAGCCACATCACAGTGAACCAGGCGATGCTGTAACATCGACTCAGAGTCGAGGAAAAGCCAAGAAGATACACACGGCTTCAAGCATTCGTTGAGGGGTGTTACTGTTCGTCTTCCACTATCACTTGTCACAGGTCTGGCACAGACTGGTTCTGGGGTCATGGACAAGTGAGTTCACATCTCCAGACTTTGGTTCTTAAGTCTTCTCTCTGTTCTAAGTCCTGACTTTAGAAAAACAAGGGGGTTCTCAGGGAAATCCCCCAGGTGACCATGATGGCTGATCCCCTTTATCTGCAAGGGTCACATTCCAGGACCCCCAGGGGATACCTGAAATTTGGGGATTTCCTAAAGGCAGATATCTATAATACATCAGATATAGTAAGAGGTTTACAGTGAGTGTTAGTTACTCAGTGGTGTCTGACTCTTTGTGACCCCATGGACTGTAGCCCACCAGGCTCCTCTACCCATGGAATTCTCCAGGCAAGAATACTGGAGTGGGTTGCCATTCCCTTCTCCACTGGATCTTCCTGACCCAGGGATTGAATCCGGGTCTCCTGCACTGTGGTCAGATTCTTTACCAAGAGCCACCAGGGAAGCCAAGAACTAATAATAAAATAGAACAATTGGAACAACATCTTATGATAAAAGTTGTGTGAATGTGGTCTCTCAAAATATCATACTGTATAAATGTAATGCTTTTTCCTTCTCAATTAAGCACTTTTCACACAATGTGGCTGTAACTTTTGCAGTTTGAGGTGTGACAGCAAAACCAACAAAAATTTCTTTTTGCTTTTTCATAAATTCACAGATAGAAGATTCATTCTTAGTCGATCTTAGCAACCTCAGCATGTAACTTTTTTTTGCCCTTACCAAGTGAGGAATGTGCACGTTTTCACTCAAGGAAGCACTTTTCGGCATTTTTTTGCCATATGTGAATCGCCAGCACCACTCCTCCAACATGCTGCTGTTAAGTAAAATGAGGATCACTGAACACACGCATCATGGTAGCATGACAGGTGACCTGATAACCCAGTGGCTACAAAGTGACTGAGAGCCGGGACACGTGGACAAAGGGATGATTCACGTCCTGGCGGCACGAGATTTCATCACGCTCATCAGAATCGTGAGTGATTTACAACTGATGAATTGTTTATTCCTGGAATTTTCCATTTAATATTTTCAGACCATGGTTGACCCCAGAGTAAGGGAAACCATGGAAAGTAGAGCCTTGAACAAGGGGAAGGACTGTATTAACGACACTGCTAGGATGCA
>SJXQ01002154.1:447558-538258 GCA_006408695.1 Aepyceros melampus | reverse complement strand
GGGGGGGGGGGGGGGTCGGGGATGACACCACCACCTACAGTCAGTCCAGCGGCAGGACAGAGCCTCCCTGAGAGGCCCTGGAGCGGGAGATGGTGACTCAGACCACTCCGCTGCAAGCTCAGCCCAGCCCGGCAGAGAACTCAGGGACACTGCACACTGGGGGACTGAGAATATTGATTTCATCAGCCTATTTCTCTTGTGTAGTTGAGGAGACCCAGAGATACAACATGATTGTCCAAGGGATGTAGAATTGTGCCAAGGAAGAGAGAGACAGGGAGGGGGAGGGGAGAAGGGAAGGACTTGGGTTTGAGGCTGAGAAATGTCCTTTATTATTTGTTGACTGTCCTCTGTGAAGGGATGTGACATACTTTATGAATCCTCATGAGAACCATGCAATATAGATATGATAAACCCACTTTACAAAAGAGAAAAGGGAGACCCAGAGAGTACAGAAATGAGTCTGGTCGCACAGCTCAGGGGCTGAACTCTCATCTCCTGCATATCCTGCGCTGGCAGGTGGTGTCTTTACCATTGCACCACCTGGGAAGCCCTATACGTAATGGGTCTGGTCTTCCAACTGGTTTGTTTGTCTGATTTCCAAACCTTTGCTCTTCCCACTTGCTCATGACACCTCAGGGCCAAGCTCAGCACGCCCAGAATATCCCCCACTTGGTGGCACACAGACCAGGCCAGCAGAGAAGGTGCTCCTCATCACCACGTGCAGTGAAACCCACCACCAGGAGAGCCAAGCTTCAACCCAGCTGGAGCATCACTGCCTGCCTGGACTGACTGCCTGGAGCACCTCCAGCCTGCCTCCCCAGACTGACTGCCTGGAGCACTTCCCTCCTGCCTCCCTGAACTGACTGCCTGGAGCACCTCCCTTCTGCCTCCCCAGCATCTTGTCTCAGATGCACCCATGAGAAAACCACGAAGACAAGGCTACAATTCAGTCCCTAACTCTGTACCCCAATTAGTTTAAAGGTACACGTAGCCCTTTATATCTTTACAAACTCTTTGCCACTTTTGATAGTTTCCTGCGAACTCAAACATATTATGAGTACAGTTACTTATAAATAGCTTCCCAGGTGGTGCAGTGGTAAGGAATTTGCCTGTAATACAGGAGACACAGAAGACAAGGGTTTGACCTCTGAATCAGAAAGATCTCCTGGAGGAGGAAACACCAACCCACTCCAGTATTCTTGCCTGGACAATCCCATGAACAGAGGAGCCTGGCAGGCTACAGTCCATGGGGTCTCAGAGAGTCAGACACGACTGAACATGCATGCATGCACCACCATAAGTGGGAAAAGGACAGGTTTGGAAACAAGTTTCCTTTCCCTCTTGACCTTTGATCCTTCCTTGGCAAAAACAGGATAACCACGGGGACATCCACACAGGGTCAGGTGAGGAGCAGATGTAGGGATGTGTCTGGCTCTTGTAAGTCCCTATACCATAGTGAGCTGGCTTTATGCCTGCAGGCAGCCCACCACGCAGCCTCCTCTCTTACATCTCCTGAATTAGCAGCAGGTTCTTTACCTCTAGCACCACCTGGTTTATGCCCTAGCAATTCCATTCCTAGGCATATACACAAGAGAACTGAATCCACAGGCCCACACAAACCTTGTGCGAGAATGTTCACAGCAGCATCATTCGTAATAAGTCAAGGGCAGGAACAACTCACTGTCCATTGATGAAAGAATTACAAAGCATGGGATATCCACACAAGAGTGTTATTTGGTAGAAAAAAAAAAATGAAGTACCGATCCATGTCCCATGTGCATGAATCTGGGAACATTCTGCTAAGAGAGATAAGTCATTTGCAAAACACATACTTTATGATTCCACGTATATGAAATGAATAAAATAGTTGGATCATAAACAAAGCTGAGCACCAAAGAATTGATGCTTTCAAACTGTGGTGCTGGAGAAGACTCTTGAGAGTCCCTTGGACAGCAAGGAGATCCAACCAGTCAATCCTAAAGGAAATCAACCCTGAATATTCATTGGAAGGACTGAAGCTGAAGCTCCAATACTATGACCACCTGATGGGAAGAGCCAACCATTGGAAGAGACCCTGATGCTGAGAAAGATTGAAGGCAAAAGGAGAAAGGGACAGCAGAGGATGAGATGGTTGAATGGCATCATCACCCCATTGGACATGAATCTGAGCAAACTCCAGGAGAAAGGGAAGGACAGGAAAGCCTGGTGGGTTGCCCAGAGCTGGGGATGATGGGAAAAGGGAATGACTGCTCATGGCTACAGATTTGTTTTTACTTTGTGGCGATAAAAAAAAAAAAATTCAAGTGCATTATAGTGATGATTGTACAACATGGTGACTGCACAGAAAAATCACCAAATTACAGACCTTGAATGAGTCTGTAGTGCAATAAACTGTATGACATGCAATAAAGCTGTTTTAAAAATGAAAATAAAAATCCAAAGAGAGATAAACACCTGGGGTTGGGAGAGAGTGTCAAAAAAGAAGAGTCTCCATTTTTGTGTGTGTGGGGAAACATCCCAGACTGGACTCTGGGAACTCTAATGTGTGGCTTTGGCCGTTTCCTAGGGATCCTCGTGTGTGGGAAGAAATGAGGAAGCTTCTTCCAGCAAGAAGCCAAGGACCTCCCACTCCACGGGTCCTCAGGCCACCTGCTCAAAGGCACTCATCCTTGTGTGCACAGACATGCCCAGAGACCCACCTCCCATTGACCTTCCCGGATCTGCTCTGTGACCCCAGGGGAGGGGAGGCCTGGAAAGGGAAACTGATCAGGTGCATCTGAGAAGAGGCCAAAGGACATTTGATAACAAGGGGGATGACTATTTGTTCTGCTGTAGCCAAGCCAGGAGGACAATGCAAATAGTGGAGTGTGGTCTATTACACCGGCGGGCCCAAGGCAAAGTCTCCTCTTAGCCAAGGACCCGGACCAGTTTTTGTGAAAACCATATATACCCTAAGTGTACGTGCCCAAACCCACCTCCCCAAATTCTCTGAAACTAGTCTGAACAAAGGAAAAGAAAGATACAATCAAAGTTAACCTGTGATTCATAAGCCTTAAGCCTAGGTAGTTAACAGTGGACAATTTCATAGGCCTGTGGTCATACCCCAGTAAGCATAATAGAATGTATGATTCTATTCGGTTACACAGATAATTAGGGTCTTCTTTTAGGCGACAGGAGAGTCTAGGTACAAGCCCTGGGGCTCTTCCTTCTAGGGGCCTGGTTTTCCAGTTGGTGTGTCATTTCCATAGATACTGGGCATAGAGCTCAAAGTCCACAGTCTGGCCCAAGATGCAGTCCTGCTCTCAAGATGGAGCCTGTTCTGTCTGTTTCCTCCTTCAGTTCCCAAGTACAGAGGAGATGGTGACACAGAAGGTCCATCAAGGGATCACATTTGAGGGAATAAAACGAAAGGTTCTTTGGCCTGAGTGAGTTTTAAAATTTTAGGATGTCAGGTATGAAGTTCTATTGATTACGGAAGGCCTGTTTCCTAAGGAGGATATGGAATAAATTACCCTCAACTCACCCCTGAAGTGTGCCAGCGTGCCTGAGGAGGACTCAGGGCTCTGGGTGGACCCCAGGGAACGTGGGACCTTGGCCCGTGGCTCAGGTGACACCTCAGCTTCTGCACCACAGACAGAGCGTGTGGGCCTCTCCAAGTGAGAAAACCTGTTTGGGACATTGCAAGGCTTTCGGGGGGTTATCATGTGATTCATTTCCACACCTCAATCACTTGTTTCAATATCTTCAAGGAAAATCTCACAAAAAGGGGAATTTCAATTAACGCCAAATCACTGAGCCCCCAGCATTGCCCCAAGGAACTGATGACTCATTCCAGTTCTCTGGGGCTTTCCTGCTGAGGGAGGGGACCCTGGTGATCCACCCCTGGTTTCTGAAAAGGAAATAAGCAGCCTTTCATACAGGACAAAGCATTCATCAGCATAACATGATGCTGAGTACAGGTCAAATAATGCAAATTATTGTCGACATTCCATTTGAATACATGAGCCTTTGAGGCTTTGGGATTTTTCTAGAATAAATCCCAAGCTTTTCATTTCAACCTGGTTTTCTCCTTGTGGTTCTGGGTACAATACTGTGCTGAGTCACCAGTCACATCCAACTCTGCAATCCCACGGACTGTAGCCCACCAGGCTCCTCTGTCTCTGGGATTTCCCAGGCAAGAATACTGGAGTGGGTTGTCATGCCCTCCTCCAGGAGATCTTCCTGACGCAGGGATCTAACCCGAGTCCCTTGAGTCTCCTGCATTGGCAGGCGGATTCTTTACCACTAGTGCCACCTGGGAAACCCTCTGAGTACAATAGTAGAAACTAAAGGGGTCCAGAAAGCAGAAAGTCCTACATAAATCAACCAGAGTCCCTCCTCCAGGAACCCCATGGAGGGACAACCCGTCTGAGCCTCTGACCAGCCAACATCTTGTTTACACTGCAGGCACCTGGATCCGTCTTCCGTTGGAATGCAGCACACAGCTATCCCAGGAAATCAAGCACATTATGGAAAGCAGTCTTCAAATAATTGCCTACATGACAGTGTAAGAAATAAGCCAAAAGGATATTCTTCTCACTCTTCTTGGAAATGAGGAAACAGAATTACAAAGAGGCACCCTGTTTGAGGTATACACTGTTTGAGGACAGGCCACCCAGGCCTGCCTGATCAATTAGACTATACCATCCTTGCGGCCACAGTGTCGAGCACAGAGAGGGATGCAAGCCAGACTCTTGCTGGGGTTCTTTGAGCCAGAAATATTGGAAAGAGCATCTTTTCTCTAGTGGGTTGCTGCAAATAAAAGGTAACCCTTGACCTATCAGTGGCTAAACATGCCTACCACAGGAAAAGAACTTGTTCAAGAGACACAAAGATAAGGCACCTTATCGGCCCCTGGATCCAGCTATGCCTGAAGCTGTTCTGTTCCTGGATTTTGTTTAACTTTACTGAATTACGAGCTAATAGATATTTTCTCTGTCTCTCTCTCTCTCTTAACTTCTCTCTCTCAATTTCCCTCCCTCCATCTTTCTCTCTCTCATTTGTTACTTTAAGACTCACTGTCATTTACAAATAAAAAGTTTACCAATATAAGTTCTTAGTTATAAGAAGTCAGATAATTTATAAAAGTTTTATACTTTTATTCATTTGTATATTTTGATCATATTCAGGGGGAAAAAACTCAAAAGTGGCCTAAGAAAATCATGAAATATTACCTTTATAGATTTGTTGATGACAGAAATTGCCTGCTCATTCCATCTGAACTTGAAGTTAGTCTTTGGTCAAACGTAGTCAAAACAGGGGCTTTCCAAATCCAGACCAATAAAAGGATTTGCTGTTTTGAATGCCAGCCAAAGGAAATACTCCCAAAAGAGAGAATGCTTGGTGGACCCCCTCAGCTCTTTAATTCAAGAAGAGAAAAAACGTTTGTTGCTGTGAAGCTATAAAAACACTTCCAAGAAACTGAAGTCACATGTTTTCTGGAAAATCTAATTGCTGCTTTGCACTCACCAAGACATTTTATTAATAAAAGGTCGTTGAAGCATGACTGTAAGCTCTAGTCTGCTGTTCTTGTAGGTCAGAATTCTCAAGGCAGCCCTGTTTGCTACAGAGGATGTTAGATGTTATCATACTCACAGGCGTCTGGTCATGAACACCATGAGGGGCGCTGCCATAGACGGAGTCCAAACTATGACCTTGCTCCTTCCTGCTCATGCTCAGTCACATCCGACTCTGTGACCCTGTGGACTGCAGCCCGCCAGGCTCCTCTGTCCATGGGATTCCCCAGGCAAGAATACTGCAGTGGGTTGCCATGCCCTCCTCCAGGGGATCTTCCCAACCCAGGGATCGAACCTGTATCTCTCTATGTCTCCTGCAATGGCAGGTGGGTTCTTTACCACTGGCGCCACCTGAGGAGCCTGTCCAAAAGTACACACTTTTACATTTTCAATCGATAACCAACAAGAATCTACTGTAGAGCCCAGGGAACTCTGCTCAATGTTATGTAACAACCTCAATGGGAAAAGAATTTGAAAAAGAATAGATACACAATAGAATATAACTGAATCACTCTTTGCTGTCCACCTGAAACTAACACAACATTGTAAAGCAACTATACCCCAATATAAAATAAAAAGTTAAAAAAAAACGCGCATGTGGGAGCCTGTAGTTGCTGGTGAAACTGGTAAAACCTCATAGCAAGTACTCGGAATGCTATTACTTCCTCTTCCCCATGGGCCCATTACACATGGGACTAAATTTGTTAATTAGAGAATTTGTTTTCCTCTTAAAAGAGCTCTCTGCAGGTAATTAGAACACTTAAAAAAGTGTTCTGGTACTTGACGTATGTGTGGCCTTAGGGGCTGGGTGGAAAAAGCCTTGCAAGTTCTTCACTTGGCAGGTAAGGAGAGTTTTGGCTTAGATGTTCCTGCATCTTCTTAAGGGTTAAACTGGGGACAAAGCTAAGGATTCTGGGCGTGCAGGGCATCGCTGCCCTGACACGCACACCCCTACACACCGAACCATCTCCTCCCAGGATCTAACTCAGGTGATCTGCTAGTTCCTGCTGACTTCCTAGCTATGTCAAAGCAGACCCTACTGAATGTTGTTGTTTAGTTGAGAAGTCACGTCTGATTCTTTGCAACTCTGTGGACTGTAGCCCACCAGGCTCCTCTGTCCATGGGATTCTCCAGGCAAGAATCCTGGGGTGGGTTGCCACTTCCTCCTCCAGGGATCTTCCTGACCCAGGGATCAAACCAACGTCTTTTATGTCTCCTGCATTGACAAGTGGATTCTTTACCACTGAGCACCAGGGAAGTCAATCTGGGGATTCCCTAACCCTAAAACTAAAGGTCCCCCCGTATTCCCACACCTCATTTGTCTGACTCAGATTTCTAGACAGTTTCCAAACCATGGCTTCCCAGCAAAGGGGTGGAGGAAGTATAATGATTCAGGGAACCTGCTCCTGCCTACACGCCCACTTTGGATGATAAGGAGCAATCCACTTCGAACAAAAGTAGCAACCTTCTCTGGATGCTGAGAGCAAGCCTGTGATTTCTCCTCCCTGCACACAAGCTCAGAGGTCTCTGTCCACCATCCTCTGGCTCAGAGGGGTCCAGTTTGGTTCAAGCAGCTTTCTTCCATAATTCCTTTTTGCTCAATTTTTGGCCAAACTAAAAAGAAAAAGTTTCTGATGAGACTGCAAATACATTTAAAGAGAATTCTCTCGAGTTTTTGCTTATTCCTCTGGTCTAAAAACAGTGCTGACTCCAGCCATACCTGCAAGATGCTTTTGTTCAAGGTTGGCTATGGATCCACCCCCTGTCCTAGACGTGATAGAATAGAGGGAAGGGACGAATCTGACAGTTGACCACTAAGATCCCTTCTAGCAGAGAGTCCACCCTGCAAGATCCTTTAATACCCTTCCCTGGCAGTTCTTGGGCAGGAATTCTGTCCCTCATTCCTCAGCAGACCTTCCCAGGTGACACAGTGGTAAAGAATCCCCCTGCCAATGCAGGAGACATGGGTTTGATCCTTCAGTCAGGGAAATTCTCTGGAGAAGGGAATGGAAACCCACTCCAGTATTCTTGCCTGGGAAATCCCATGGACAGAGGAGCTTGGTGGGCTGCAGTTCACGGGGTTGCAAAGAGTCAGACAGCGCTTGGCAATTGAAAAACAACTTTTACAGAAAAAGGTCGCCAACCCCTGCTCTGGAGAATGGCAATGACAAATAGCGCTCCTTGCAGGCAGCAAGCACCTGGCGCTGTTCTGCATGCTTCAGAGTCTCTCACTGAATCCTCACAGCAGAGCTGATAAAAGTATACCAATCCGCTCCACAGAAGAGAGGCAGAAAGCTCCAGGGTTCTCTCTTAGAACTGCTTTGGTGGATGTTTAGTCGCTAAGTCGTTTCTGACCCTGGGCTCCTCTGTCCGTGGGAATTCCCAGGCAAGAATACTGGAGTGGGTTGCCATTTTCTTCTCCAGGGGATCTTCCCCACACAGGGATCGAACCTGCAGCTCCTGTACTGGAAGGAGGATTCTTTACGACTGAACTACTTGGGAAGCTCTAGAACTGCTTTTGCTGCATTCCAAATGTTATCCCACCCCAGAAAAGTATTCCTTTTTTAATAATAATGATTTTTAAAAACAGAAAACATTGATGAAACTAAAAACTGAGTCTTTATAAAGATATGAGATCATAACCCTATAGTCAAACTCAAGAAAAAAATCCCAAATCAATAAAATTAGAAATGAAAAAGGAGAAATTACAACCAAGACCACAGAACTACAAAGGACCATAGGAGACTATTACAAGCAATTCTGTGCCAATGTCAGCAGTGTAACATTGGCAGGGAAAAGCCTCTTGATGAGGGTGGGAGAGGAGAATGAAAAAGCTGACTTAAAACCCAACATTCAAAACACTAAGATCATGACATCCAGTCCCAACACTTCACGGCAAATAGAAGGGGCAAAAGTGGAAGCAGTGACAGATTTTATTTTCCTGGGCTCCAAAATCACTGCAGATGGTGATTGCAGCCATGAAATTAAAAGACACTTGCTCTTTAGAAGGAAAGCTATGACAAATTTGACAGTGTATTATAAAGCAGAGACATCACTTTGCCAACAAAGATTCAAATAGTCAAAGCTATAGTTTTCCAGCAGTCATGTACGGATATAAGTTGGACCATATACAAAGCTGAGCACCAAGGAACTGATGCTTTCAAATTGTGATGCTGGATAATTCTTGAGAGTCCCTGGGACTTCAAGGAGATCAAACCAGTCAATCCCAAAGTAAATCAACCCTGAATATTCATTGGAAGGACTAATACTGAAGCTGAAGGTCACCTGATGCAATCAAAGCCAACGCACTGGAAAAGAGCCTGATGCTGGGAAAGACTGAAGGCAAAAAGGAGAAGGGGTGGCTAGGATGAGATGGGTAGATAGCAGCACTGACTCCTTGGACATTAATTTGAGCACTCCAGGCGATAGTGGTGGAGAAGGCAATGGCATCCCACTCCGGTCCTCTTGCCTGGAAAATCCCATGGATGGAGGAGCCTGTAGGCTGCAGTCCATGGGGTTGCTAAGAGTCGGACACAACTGAGCGACTTCACTTTCACTTTCCTGCATTGGAGAAGGAAATGGCAACCCGCTCCAGTGTTCTTGCCTGGAGAATCCCCGGGACAGGGGAGCCTGGTGGGCTGCCATCTATGGGGTCGCACGAGTCGGACACAACTGAAGTGACTTAGCAGCAGCAGGCAATAGTGGAGGGCAGGCATGCTGCAACCCATGGGGTCCCAAAGAGTCAGAAATGACTTAGGGACTGAACAACGACAATGGTCTTTATTGGCCATACTTCACAGCCTCAACATTCCATCAAGCCTCCAATTCCCATGGAAATTGGCTTCATGCTCCCCAAGCTGCCCTTGGGTCCTCAATTCAGCCCTCCGGTCAACTCCACAAGTCACCAGGAAGGGACACACCTACTATAATTAACAAACTGACATCCTGGAATTCATCAACCTCTTGAAATTGGTTAGAACGAGCCTACCTCAGATTGAAAACTCCACAGGTCTCATCCACTCAAGAACAGTAGCCCAAAGTCTTTCCTGACCTCCCCCTGGCCCTCCAGAGGGGCCCTGACCGGCTCAATCTGGGGCTCCTGAAACCACAGTCCTGGGAACAACCAAGCTTTGCCTTCACGAGCACACCTTCAGCCCTTTCTCATAAACAACCCATTAACAATAACCCTCCGTTAACTTCCACTGATAGAAGAAATGACTATTTATTTAAACTACTTGGCTTTGGTAGAACATGAATATTTTCATTATGCAAGTGTGTTTTGAAGAATGAAAAGCCAGCCATGGTTCAACAGTAGCCCTCAAAGCACTGGTTGGTATCAATGGTCAGCAAAAGGAGGCACTTAAGAACAAGGCTATCTGATGGGAGACCCCAGAATACTTCATGCAACTTGATCAAAGAGACTACTGGCTTCCTTCAGCTGTTGGCCTGAAGCCCAGTTTCTGGCTCGACTTAAAAGGACTTAGTCCCGCCCGTCCTCACAAACAGGAAGATCTGTTGCATCTGCTGGATCTACTGGAAATGATACGTCCCTTGATCTGCCCTTGTAATCCATCACCCACAGAGGGGAGTCAGTGGCCTAGTGATCTGAGAACCCATGGAAATCCTCCCAAATCTCTAATGCCCATGCCGTGTTGTCTGCAACTCCATCGGTGCCGTCACTAAGACACCTGTTTAAAGGTGAAGCACCCTCTCCAGTCACAATCCATGGCTTGATCAGCTACTGAAACCTCAGCTTGGGGCTTCCCAGGTGGCTCAGTGGTAAAGAACCCATCTGCCAATGCAGGAAATGCAGCTTCAATCACTGGGCTGGAAAGGTCCCCTGGAAAAGGAAAGTGGCACCCCACTCCAGTATTCTTGCCTGGGAAATCCCATGGGCAGAGGAGCCTGGTGGGCTACAGTCCATGGAGTCGCAAAAGATTCCGACATGACTCAGCAGCTAAACAATAACAACAAAACCTCAGCCCGCCTCAAGGTACAGCTTACAGTAAAATGAGAAGAAAGGACATGCACTGGGGATCTTTGTCTCCTAAACTATCTACACCTCAGTTAAACTGGAGCTGCCATTCCCACAGGTGGTGGCAAGGATGAACTGAGTTCAGTATAAATTACATAACAGTATGAGCTCACTGTTTTCTTACCTAAAGCCAAACTAGAGGAAAGAAGAGAAGGAAAGACTGAAAACTGGGGGGCTTACCAGCTAGGCCAAGGTTCCAAGAAGTAGAGAATGCTCAGAGATGAGGTGAGATAACCAGGCGTGGGCTCATATGCGGTGGCTCCAGGCCACAGCTTGAGACACCATGCTGATTGTTTTACCAGGGGGCAACCTGAAGGCTCAAGATGCTGAGCACGTGTTGCCACGGCGCTCTCTCCCTGACTTCTAGATCCTTGGCAAAACCCCTCTTCACCCTGTACCACCTGTGTGGCAATGTCTTCCTTGAGCTACCTCCCTGCTCATGGGTCATGCATCCTTTTTAAATCTTTCATGCATCACAGGGTGGTGTCCTACCTTTCCTGCTCCAGAAATAAGGGGGTAAAGTCCATTCGCATTCTTAAAAATCTCTTTCATAGTCATTGTACAGATTTGTATTCTGCAGGCTCTAAAATTCTAACCACTGACCTGCCCTCATGACACCCTCCCTGATCTGATCAGCACATAAAATCACCACTGGTTTGCAATGAGTACTGAGGTTTTTGAAAGCAGAACTTGGGTCAGGGTAGCACACAACAGCATCCACTATGCCTGGAAGTGGGGCATCAGGCTGGGCAGGAGAAGTGGGGAGACAAGTGGAATGACAACTCCCCAGAAATTAGGAAATCGACCAGCAAACCAAGAGACCATTGTAATCTAAAAATTCCCACAACCGTGGCTTATGCTGCTGCTGCTAAGTCGCTTCAGTCGTGTCCGACTCTGTGCGACCCCATAGATGGCAGCCCACCAGGCTCCTCCATCCCTGGGATTCTCCAGGCAAGAACACTGGAGTGGGTTGCCATTTCCTTCTCCAATGCATGAAAGTGAAAAGTGAAAGGGAAGTCGCTCAGTCATGTCCGACTCTCAGCAACCCCATGGACTGCAGCCTACAGGCTCCTCTGTCCAGGGGATTTTCCAGGCAAGAGTACTGGAGTGGGTTGCCAGTGCCTTCTCCATAACCTTGGCTTATAGAGACTTACAATTGGAAATTGTCATCCATGTCACCTAATAATGACAATTTAAGAAGCATTATTCTGGAAATAGTCTCCATGTAGTGCCTTATTTAATTGCATTCCCAAAGAAACCTAGCAAAATAGGCATTATGCTGCCAGCTTACAGAAATTTTAAGCAACTGTGGTCACACAGAGAGCTAAGGGCTGAGCTGGGATTTGAACCTGGGTTAGCCTGGTACTTGGCTTCCCAGATGGCACTAGTAGTGAAGAACATGCCTGCCAATGCAGGAGACACAAGGGACTGGAGTTCGATCCCTGAGTTGGGAAGATATCCTGGAGAAGAACAAGGCTATCCACTCCAGTAGTCTTGCCTGGAGAACCCCATAGAGGAGCCTGGCAGGTTATAGTCCATGGGATGGCAAAGAGTCAGACATGACTAAAGCAACTTAGCTCACATGCATGCACTCAGAGCCTGGTACTTAAACAGCCACCATCTGGGAGAAGTGGTCTGGTGCACTTGGGAGAAAGTCAGGCTGGAGGTGAATGATATTTTTGAGGCTAAACTGCTGCCAGATTTTTTTATAAAATGAATTAAGGCAGCAAGAGGAATTGAGAAACAAACCTGAGCAAAGAGTTAGTGGAGAGTCAACAGAATCTCAACAAAACCTCAGCCTTGTTTTCCTAATGCTCATTCTCAAAGATGCTCTGGTCACTCTTGATAAATGTTTGGTATAGACACTGCTACCAAGAAGAGTTTTTAAATTAACACTTTGTGTGCTCAGCCGCTCTGTTATTTCCAACTCTTTGCAACCCTGTGGACTATAGCCTGCCAGGCTCCTCTGTCCAGGGAATTCTCCAGGCAAAAATACTAGAATGGATAGCTATGCCCTCCTCCAGGGGATCTTCCCAACCAGGGATAGAACCTGGGTTTCTTGCATCAGCAAGTGGATTCTTTAGCACTGAGCCATCTGGGGAGTGCCCATAGTATTGATCTTAACCAAGTGGCTGAGTAGAGATTAACGTTTTAATTAAAGTCAACAATCTGCACTTAAGTTCTCCTGGCTTTGAGGGACGTTTCCTTGGTCAGGTACAAATGTATTGTTAGCTGTTTCTTTGTGGCTAAGAACCTGAAAAGTTGACTCGAGAAGAACCTGCCTTCCCAAATACTGTCCACCCTGGGCAGGCAAGTGTCACAGAACCCTGGGGCAGTATCCCCTTGGAGCCTGTTCCAAGGCTCCCCTCAGTCAAGCAGACCCCATTTCTAAACTCAGAGGCTGAGGGTTCCTTGGAGCTTGGCAGCCTCAAATGGCATCACAGCCACAGCTGTTCAATAGCTGGTTCCAAACAATGGTCATAGTTTACCTACGTCCATCTGTGTTTGATGTGAGAAAGCAAAAACCAGAAATTGGGAGAAAATGATGTTATTCACTTCTCTTCCCAAACTGTGCATTCTGAAAAGCACTTACTGAATGAATTCCACTCCCTGGGCTTCATGGCTCCTGACCTTGGATTTCTTTAGAAGAAAACTGTCTTCTTAGCAACATCAAGGATGTGGAGAACAGGGTAGGACAAGAATGTTTATTGTGCATTTTTTATATTAATTAAAAAATAGAAACCTGGAGACTGTCATACAGAGGGAAGTCAGAATAAGAAAAACTAATATTGTATATTAACACTATATATATTGTATATATATAGTGTATATTCCACATATATTGTATATATGTGGAATCTAGAAAAACAGTACAGATGAACCTATTTGCAAAGTAGAAACAGAGACACACGTAGAGAACAAAAGTATGGCCAACAAGAGGGGAAAAGAGGGTGGAATGAATTAGGAGATTGGGACTGACATATATATATATAGACTACTGATACTATGTATAAAATAGATAATTAATGAGAACCTACTGTGTAGCACAGGGAACCCTACTCTGTGGTGACCTAAACGGGAATGAAATCCAAAAAAACAGGGATATATCTATACTTAAGCTGATTCACTTTGCTGTATAGCAGAAACTAACACAACATTGTAAAGCAACTATACTCCCATTTTAAAAAAATTTTTAATAGAAAATACCTAATGTCCTCCAATAGAGATTGGTTAAACAGTTTTCAGTACGGTGAAACAAAGAAATATCATTCAGACCATTACATATTATCTTGTATAGACTGTGGGCTCCCAGGATTTGGGTTCACTCTCAAATTTTTTTATCCCCACAGGAAAGTTTGGTTTACTTAAGACTGTAGTTTGCCACAGTTTTCAGCATACATAAATTTCAAACTATTGAAAATTAACTTACCTTCTCCCCCCACCAAAAATTACCTTATAGACATGTATGTACTGTTGAGGAAAGATGAACTCAAACCCTACTTGAACCTTTGGTATTTTAGGAGGTCCCACCTCTTCCAGAGAGCATCCCAGGTGGCTCGGTGATAAAAGGTCTGCCTACTGATGCAGGTCCGATCCCTGGGTCAAGAAGATCCCCTGCAGGAGGAAACGGCAAGCCACTCCTGTGTTCTTGCCTGGGAAAATCTCATGGACAGAGGAACCCGGTGGGCTGTAGGGGTCACAGAGCCAGACACAACTGAACACACACGCACACATTTTTCCTAAATGGCCCCCAGACGTTTCCTTAATGATATTTAAATACCCACTTCATTGTCTTTGTCCCTGTCAAACGTCAGGTGGCACCCTCTAGAACGTTCTAGAATGTTGGGTTAATCTGATTTTATATGTTTATTATGTCCACTTCTGACTTGAATGGAAATTCCAGGTTTTAATAAACTACCTGGGAGTCATCACTCACTATAGCTTCTGATCTGACTTCAGACCTGCCCTAGATCTAAGCTGATAACTTAAAAATACAGTCAGTAGAAAAGCCAGCATTTAGCAAGTCTAGACAGGAAATGTAGGGGGTGGGGAGCCAAAACAAACCTTAAAGATACATGAATACTTCTACATGGTCTTAAAGGAGGGCGTACACAGAGAAATCTCCAATTTTGCTGATGACTCTGAACTCCTCCAGATCATCAAATGGCAAGCTGAGAAACTTCCAAGAAACCCAACAAAGTGATGAGTAGTTATCAGGAAATGAGAGCTGTAGTTCTCTGCAAGTCATGATGACACTTTTCCCTAAAATGACTTCCAAAAAGTCACCTCTACTATCTTTATAAGACACACGCCCAACCAATCCATTGTAACTATAAGAAGAGATGGGACATTGAACACTTCTTAATAACATCTACCCATTGTCCCACCAGAGTCGAAGGACAATGAAACCCCTGTGTCAAAAGGAACTGCCATCCTGAGTTGATAAAAAGCTGAATATCATCTGTATTTAGGGAATTAGGTGAACTCTGGGTTACCACATCTTTTAAAAGACAGAATGAGACTCAGGGAAAATCTCAGAAGCACAAATGATTGATTGTGGAGATGTGTACATGGCGTGACAAATAAACACTGGAGCAGACCACCGAACCGGGGTGAAAGCCCAGCAGGGCACTGACTGGTGTGGCCAGGGCAGCCTTGCCCTTCTGAGCCTCTGCTCCCTGCCCAGCCAAGAGCATTTGATTAGGGGCATTCAGAAAACAGTGGGCACTTCCAGCACTCAACATTCGGGGTGGCTGAACATCCAGGGCTCAGGAAAGGACTTCTCCTTTCAGCAGGAGGCAGGCTATGGGAAGGTGGTCCAGAGGAGTAGCATCTTCACCCAGAAAAGGTGAAGGCGTGGGGATATGGTCATGAAAACCAGGGGAGGGTACAGGATGAGACCTTTTCCCCCAGGACCCTTGAGAAACCAGCCAAGGCCCTCCCTCCCCCTCCTCCAGAGAGCCAGCACTTGGTGGAAGGCTCCCAAAGGACCCCAGAGTTCACACAGTGTCGCAAGATGAGAAAGCGGTGACCACCAGTAGAAAAAGGACAGCAGCCTGGCCAGAGAGGCCGCCCTGGAGCCCACCAGGGCCTGTCCCCACTCTGGCCCGCCGGGCAGTCCCGAGGGGAGCTCAGGGAGATCCGCCCGTCGGCGAGGTGATGGACTCGCCGTACACACAGCGCACAACACACTCATACACAAGCATACACACACAGATCTAAAACACACTCATTCACATATACATACATTATATGCACAACACACTCACATACACATAAACACGTATACAGCACACACACAACACATACACACTCATACACAAGCGTACACACACACATATAAAACACACTCATTCACATATGTATACATCATATACACAACACACCCATATACACATAAACACATATACAACACATACACACTCATACACAAGCATACACACACACACACATATAAAACACATTCACATATATATACATCATACACACAACACACATACACATAAACACATATACAACACACACACAACACATACACTCATACACAAGCATACACACACACACATAAAACACACTCATTCACATATGTATACATCATATACACAACACACCCATATACACATAAACACGTATACAACACATACACAGTCATACTACACACCCATTCACATATGCAATGCATACTCATTCATATACATACAACATACACTCATGCACACATACACCATACACATTCATACACACATATATATACAGAACACATACATACACACAAGTTACAACACACATGTACACAACACACTCGTGCATGTACATACATATATACACACATGCAGCACACGTTTATATAAACATGTCACACATACATGTACACACATGCACAGCACACTCATGCACATGTGTGCACAGCACACTCATGCGCGTATACAACACACTCACATATACACATACCAACATACACACAATACATACACAACACACCCATACACACACTTACACACACATACACTACACACACTTATACAAACATCAGTCACAAGAGTGGGTAAAAGAAACGCATCATGAGATTAAATGTTTACGCAAACAAGACAAAGTCTTAGAAATAGGACCAGACAGTCCCGACAGCCCAACACTACTGGGAAGCTATGGTGACGGGCAGCAGTCACTGGGAGATCCTCAGCCAGTGGGAAAGGAGCTGTCAGGACACAGCTGTGGCTATTGCAAAAATAAGTAAGACCATGTCAACCGTGGCCCCCCAAGAGGTGGGACACCTGACTGTATCAGTTACACAATTAGTGAAAGAAGATGCCTTTTTCCCCCAAAATATATCTTGAGGGCTGAGGTCACAAGGAGCTGAGAGGACGGCTCTGAACTTGTGTCCTGGGCCTCCCGGTGGCATGGACATCGGCGCTTCCTGCTGGCAGCCTCCTCTGTCCTGAGCTGAACTCTGCAAACCATCTCCCAGCCAGGTCCCCTTTGACTCCTGGCTGCTTTGACTACGGGCTTCCCCCTACGTTTTTCCTGCACTTTCTGGATTACTTTCTCTCAGAAGCACAGCCATAATCACTGCTTTGCCTACGATGCTATGCGCTCAGGGAAGCCTTCACACGGCGTGGATTCACTACTGCTTTGCACGCTTATGTTTAGAGACTGGCTCCTGGACTTCCATCCACCATTTACATTTCAGGGCTGAGAACAGAACATGCTTTCACTCCTTGGGGCAAATCCCTCAGATGTTTGATCCAAAATTCCACCGATGAATCACAGAAAGAAATAGGTGCCCAAATCCCCCACTGACCCTAAATGTATATAGAACTTGGTCCAAATAGCTGAATTTCAACCTGCCATGTGGGCCTAGATTTAATGATGGTACATAGTCTTCTATGACGTAGGTTTTCCCAGTGGCTCGGATGGTAAAGAATCTGCCTGCAATGTAACAGACCCGAATTTGATCCCTAGATAGTGAAAGTCCCCTGGAGAAGGAAATGGCAACCCGCTCCAGTATTCTTGCCTGGGAAATCCTATGGACAGAGGAGCCTGACAGGCTACAGTCCATGGATCACAAAAAGTCGGACACACCTAACTAATATAACATAAAACTCTTCTACCAAGAGCGAGATTGCAGTGCGTACAGGAAATAGAAAGTAAAGCTCGTGTTCCAGTTATCTCCGGCTGAGCAACAAAAAGTTAAACTACCAAGGATGTTATTTCATCTCAATTTTGTAGGTCAGGAGTATGAGCAGCTGCGTGATTCATCTGTTCCATGTGCCATCAACAGAGCTCATTTGGTGGTACCAGCTGAAGGTAGCCTGGTCTGGTGGGTCTCTACCACGTCTGGCACCTGGGCAGAGACACTGGATGGCTGAACTCATCTGAAACTCTCACCTGGACCTCTCATCTAGAACCTGTCAGTCTCACTTGGACCACTCACCTGGAGTCTGTCCATCTCACCTGGACCACTCACCTGGGGCCTCTCTAGCATGGTGCCCTCAGGGTAGCTGGACAGCGCATATGGCAGCTCAGGACTCCAAGAGCAAGTGTTCCATTCAAGCACCTCAGCTGGAAGTGGCAGGACCACTGTGAGCAAACCTTTGGGCTCCTAAAAGGTCACTTCTGCCTCATTTGACTGGGCGAACCAGCCACTGAGACCAGACCAGGTGTGGGGAGGAGACTTCAATTTCTCCCCTTGTTCTTTGCTACTTCTCAAAGAATTTGTGACCATTTTTGATCTACTGTGGTGCTCAGTTGCTCAGTCATGTCTCTTTGCAACCCTCTAGACTGTAGCCCGCCAGGCTCCTCTGTCCATGGAATTTTCCAGGCAGAATACAAGAATGGGTTGCCATGCCCTTCTCCAGAGGATCTTTCCAACCCAGGGATCAAACCCATGTCTCTTGTGTCTCCTGCATTGGCAGGTGGATTCTTTACCACTGTGCACTTAGGAAGTCCTCTTCAATCTACTAGAGACAATATTGACAACCCTTTCACTCTTGTACACTTGGGTTACATCCTCGTGGGTCAATTAGTTTGCTCTGTAGATCATGTGACATCATCCTTTACTATCCCCCAGGGAGGTGGTACCTCTTCTGCAGGTCCTCTAGAATCACCAGAGGTTCAGCATCACCTCTAGGCCTGGGGAGACGGTGACTGTGAGAAAAATTTCATACCCCCAGGGAACTAATCACTGTCCTATGACAAACCAAAATGGAAATATTTAAAAAAGAATGTGTGTGTGTGTGGATATATATAATGGAATCACCTTGCTGTACAGCAGAAATTAACACAATATTGTAAATCAGCTATGCATGCATGCTAAGTCACGTAGTTCAGTTTAGTCGCTCAGTCGTGTCTGACTGTTTGCAACTCCATGAATCACAGCACGCCAGGCCTCCCTGTCCATCACCATCTCCCGGAGTTCACTCAGACTCACGTTCATCGAGTCCATAATGCCATCCAGCCATCTCATCCTTGGTTGTCCCCTTCTCCTCCTGCCCCCAATCCCTCCCAGCATCAAAGTCTTTTCCAATGAGTCAAGTTTTCACATGAGGTGGTCAAAGTACTGGAGTTTCAGCTTTAGCATCATTCCTTCCAAAGAAATCCCAGGGTTGATCTCCTTCAGAATGGACTGGTTGGAACTCCTTGCAGTCCAAGGGACTCTCAAGCGTCTTCTCCAACATGTCCAACTCTTAGTAATCCTGTGGATTGTAGCCCACCAGGCTCCTCTGTCCATGGGATTCTCCAGGCAAGAATACTGGAGTGGGTTGCCATGCCCTCCTCCAAGGGATCTTCCTGACCCAGAGATCAAACCCAATAAATCAACTATCAGTTCAGTTCAGTCACGCAGTTGTGTCTGACTCTTTGCGACCCCATGAATCGCAGCACGCCAGGCCTCCCTGTCCATCACCAACTCCCGGAGTTCACTCAGACTCACGTCCATTGAGTCTGTGATGCCATCCAGCCATCTCATCCTCGGTCGTCCCTTTCTCCTCCTGCCCCCAATCCCTCCCAGCATCAGGGTCTTTTTCAATGAGTCAACTCTTTGCATAAGGTGCCCAAAGTACTGGAGCTTCAACTTAAAAATAAATTTAAAAAGTCACACCAATACTGACCTTCATATCCATCTTATTTAACTGTATTCTTGATAATTGTATGTCTTTAATATACAGTGAAGACGATGGTGGTAAGGGTATGAACTTTGCAGTCACAGCCCACAATAGTGCAAATCCCTGCTCTATCATTTACTTGCTGTGAAAATTTGGGCAAGAGGCTAGCATTTTCTGATCCTTGTCTTGAAAATGCATATAACACCTGGGGCAGGTGTCTCTGGAGACTGTCGTTACTGATCTGTGTCATTCTCTCAAGTGAAAAAACAAAAACTGTGGGAGACCTTTCATACACCTCTCAGGCAGCTCTGGTGGGTGAGAGCCCCCTGGCTGCAGCAGGTGACCCCCACAAATCACCCTTCATGTGGTTTTTTAATTCTCTCTGGGTTCCCTCACTCCTGTGCTCTGGAATCCCCTTCCTCATCAACTACCAGCATCCGCTGTGTCTCAGAATTTTTTTTCAGAAGGGCCAAAACTAAAGGGACTCTCATCTTAGAGGACTGTTCTAAGCATAAACTCTACCTGGTTCAGAACATGCAAAACATCGGGCCAAGAGCCTGGCATCCACTGCCCCAACCCCTGCTCACTCTCTGCCTTCTTTGGGGTCCATCCCCTCCCCAGCCCTGTTCATGGCCAGCCTGTTCTAATGGGGCACCCCCCTTCTTCCCCTTGCTGAAATCTCACTTGCCCTTGAACACCCTTCTCTGACCTCCTGAGTGGGTGAAACACCTAATTATAGTCCCTCATCTAGTCTCCTTTCTATACTTTGCACAGTTACACATTTTATCCCGTTCATTGTGTGATCTTTGTCTTCTTCATGAGGCTTAAGCTCCCACAGGGCAGGAGACATGTCTGGCTAAGGAAGGAAAAGCTAAGACCTATTGAATGAATGGATACATGAAAGCGTGGACTAAATGTTCTTTCTTCTATGACTCACGCACTGTCAGCCTCCCACCAGCCAACATACAACCACCCTGGAAGTCATTTCTCCTCTGTGTTCCCTCCGCTTGCTGTCCTAACACATGTCTGCCACACTCTGGTGTCTGGGACACCTCGTCCTCTTTGGCTGTGCCACACCAACCTTCTGCCAACTCAGCCCACAGAAACACTGTACCAGCTTCTTAGGAAACTGGGCTGCAATAGGTGAAAAAAAGAAAGGCTGCTGGCAGGGTTTTACTATTGAATAGTAGCAAACTGTCATGTATGGATGTGAGAGTTGGACTGTGAAGAAGGCTGAGCACGGAAGAATTGATGCTTTTGAACTGTGGTGTTGGAGAAGACTCTTGAGAGTCCCTTGGACTGCAAGGAGATCCAGCCAGTCCATTCTAAAGGAGATCAGTCCTGGGATTTCTTTGGAAGGAATGATGCTAAAACTGAAACTCCAGTACTTTGGCCACCTCATGCGAAGAGTTGACTCATTGGAAAAGACTCTGATGCTAGGAGGGATTGGGGGCAGGAGGAGAAGAGGGTGACAGAGGATGAGATGGCTGGATGGCATCACAGACACAATGGACGTGAGTCTGGGTGAACTCCAGGAGTTGGTGATGGACAGGGAGGCCTGGCGTGCTGCGATTCATGGGGTCGCAAAGAGTCAGACACGACTGAGCGACTGAACTGAACTGAGTAGCAAACTGAGTGTGCAAGGCCAGGACATGGCATTCTAGTCTCCCCTGGGGCCAGGGAAGTCCATGGAGCCATTTTGATCAATGAGACCCAGTGGAAGCCTGCAGGGAACTCCACAACGTGTTTCCAGATGAAGGTAAATACAGAACTGAGGTTTCCTTCCCTTCTCCTTGCCTAGAATGTAAGCACTATGTCTGGCACTCCAGCAGTCATTTTGTGACCATGAGGAAAGGTCAAAAATACAAGAGTCACTGACCCTGACATCATTGAACTGCCCAATCTCTATACTTCTAGCAATATGGGAAAAAATAAACATCAGTTTTTGTATAAACTACTCTGTTGTTTTTTTCTGTTACTTGCAAACAGAAGTATCCCTAACTGATACCAATCTAGAAGATTTTTAGTTGCCATTCATGTGTGCCCTGCACCAGTGGCTCCCAGGGCTTGCGTGGTCCGCAGCAGCAGGTACAAAGTATGCAAATGTCATGCCTGCTCTTGCTCCACAAGCTCCGGGTGGGCAAGAACATGCTGGGTCACTCCTGATGAGTTTCCCCCAAACCCTCACCTGGCACAGAATTTATTCAAGGTGGGTGTTTAACAGGTTTTTTTGTAAATAAATTGCTTCTAAGTAGGTAAAGAACTTGCCTGTCAGTATAGGAGACATAAGAAATGAGGGTTCAGTCCCTGGGTTGGGAAGATCCTCTGGAGGAGGGCATGGCAGCCCTCTCCAGCACCCTTGCCTGGAGAGTCCCATGGACAGAGGAGCCTGGTGGGCTATAGCCCGTGGGGCCACCATGAGTCAGACACCACTGAAGTGACTTAGAACACAAGCAGGAAGAGAGAGAGAATCTGCTTTGGGCTATGGGAGGACATCTGTAAGGTAAGAAACACTAGGGTCAGTGAGCATGGGGAGGCCAAGCGGCTCACGGTCCCCCAACTCCCTTCCACCCAGCCCCACCTTGGCCCCCCAGTGCTCTGTGGGCTGGGGATGGTGCACCAGAGGATGGGAGGCTGAGGGGGGCGTCATCCTAAATCTTCTCCCCTGAAAGACTGTCATTTCAAGTGTGTTTCAGGAACTTTGTCTTTAAAGAGAGGCGAAAGAACATACACAAGCCTAAAGCACTGCCCGTGAGATACCTCATCAGGACCCTTTCTCTCCAGGAGGTTCCTGAAATCAATCCGGCTTCTGACTCTGAAGGTAAGTCTCCTAAATTTCCTCAGGATGTGCCCGCTGAGCAAAAGCTTCTGAAAAAGGCCTGGCAGGTCCAAGTATTTACCAAAAACTGTGTGCTCAGCACTCAGCATAATTCCCAAAGGACTTTGCTCTAAAAATATTTTTATTAGAGTCTAAGATAATTTAATCATAGGCGTCTATTAGTCAGAGACCAGAGTACCCTGTTGCCCGACAGCGATATCCTCCCAGACTTTAAAACAGGAAGCTCTAAGTCCATGGCACAGAAAACATTCAGAACCCTGCCAGGGACTCTGAAAGTCATCCTCCACCCTCACATAGAAGGTATGTTACACCTAAAACCAAAGGGGGGATTTGAGGATTCTTTTCACAGTGGGCTCAGGCTGCAGAGACAGAGCCTGGCAGAATTACCTCTTCAAGAAACAGCCTCTCTGTTTATGGTTGCCAGAGAGAAGGATGGGGAAAGGGACAGTTAGGGAGTTTGGGATAGACATCTCCACACTGCTGTACTTATAGTAATCAAGAAAGACCTACTGCGTAGCACAGGGAACTCTGCTCCATGTTATGCAGCAGCCTGGATGGGAGGGGAGTTTGGGGGAGAATGGATACACATATATGTATGGCTGAGCCTCTTGGCTTTCCACCTGAAACTATCACAGCATTGTTTGTTAATCAGCTACATTCAATATAGCTTAAAATAATTTAAAAAAAAGAAAGAGCCTCTCGGACCTCTGAGTCCAGGAGGGAGTGATTTCTGGAATCAGGTTCTAACCTTCTCTTTCAATCACAGAAGAGAAATGTCCTCGTTAGCCCTCAGAACAAACCAACTCCTATGAACACCTAGCAGCCAGCATAGTCCATTCATCCATTCATTTGATGTCTTTGACTCTGAGAAATCTGTGGACCTCTCCTTTCTGAGTAACATTTATGAGAATGGATTCATCTAAAGCACTGAGGCACACACAGGAGCAGAGACCAGGGGGTCCTTAAGGAAGAGCTGATTCTTGGGCATCCAGGAGTCAGGAGTGAGCCTCCTAGACTGACATGGGG
This sequence comes from Aepyceros melampus, assembly GCA_006408695.1. NCBI lineage: Eukaryota > Metazoa > Chordata > Mammalia > Artiodactyla > Bovidae > Aepyceros > Aepyceros melampus. The sequence continues at coordinate 514,702 of SJXQ01002154.1, read as the reverse complement.
CTGTGCTTCACAAGCCCAGAATCCTGGCACTGTCCTTCATTTATTCATTCACTCATTAACTCACCTAGTGTTTAGTGGGTGTTTAATGCGTGCTAGAACATTCAGAAAATGAAGATCATGGCATCTGGCCCCATCACTTCATGGGAAATAGATGGGGAAACAGTGGAAACAGTGTCAGACTTTATTTTGGGGGGCTCCGAAATCACTGCAGATGGTGACTGCAGCCATGAAATTGAAAGACGCTTACTCCTTGGAAGAAAAGTTATGACCAACCTAGATAGCATATTGAAAAGCAGAGACATTACTTTGCCAACAATCTTGGCTTTCCACCTGAAACTATCACAGCATTGTTTGTTAATCAGCTACATTCAATATAGCTTAAAATAATTTAAAAAAAAGAAAGAGCCTCTCGGACCTCTGAGTCCAGGAGGGAGTGATTTCTGGAATCAGGTTCTAACCTTCTCTTTCAATCACAGAAGAGAAATGTCCTCGTTAGCCCTCAGAACAAACCAACTCCTATGAACACCTAGCAGCCAGCATAGTCCATTCATCCATTCATTTGATGTCTTTGACTCTGAGAAATCTGTGGACCTCTCCTTTCTGAGTAACATTTATGAGAATGGATTCATCTAAAGCACTGAGGCACACACAGGAGCAGAGACCAGGGGGTCCTTAAGGAAGAGCTGATTCTTGGGCACTCCAGGAGTCAGGAGTGAGCCTCCTAGACTGACATGGGGCTGTGCTTCACAAGCCCAGAATCCTGGCACTGTCCTTCATTTATTCATTCACTCATTAACTCACCTAGTGTTTAGTGGGTGTTTAATGCGTGCTTCAACATTCAGAAAATGAAGATCATGGCATCTGGCCCCATCACTTCATGGGAAATAGATGGGGAAACAGTGGAAACAGTGTCAGACTTTATTTTGGGGGGCTCCGAAATCACTGCAGATGGTGACTGCAGCCATGAAATTGAAAGACGCTTACTCCTTGGAAGAAAAGTTATGACCAACCTAGATAGCATATTGAAAAGCAGAGACATTACTTTGCCAACAAAGGTCTGTCTAGTCAAGGCTATGGTTTTTTCAGTGGTCATGTATGGATGTGAGAGTTGGACTGTGAAGAAGGCTGAGCACCGAAGAATTGATGCTTTTGAACTGTGGTGTTGGAGAAGACTCTTGGGAGTCCCTTGGACTGCAAGGATATCCAACCAGTCCATTCTGAAGGAGATCAGTCCTGGGATTTCTTTGGAAGGAATGATGCTAAAGCTGAAACTCCAGTACTTTGGCCACCTCATGCGAAGAGTTGACTCACTGGAAAAGACTCTGATGCTGGGAGGGATAGGGGCAGGAGGAGAAGGGGACGACCGAGGATGAGATGGCTGGATGGCATCACTGACTCGATGTACACGAGTCTGAGTGAACTCCGTGAGTTGGTGCTGGACAGGGAGGCCTGGTGTGCTGCGATTCATGGGTTCGCAAACAGTCGGACACAACTGAGCAACTGAACTGAACTGAACTGAAGCCTGAGTCACCAGGGCAAAGCCAAGGTGTAGAAGCTAAAGACCCTACCCTCAGGGAGCTTAGGATCCATTTGAAAGCACAGACAAGAACACAGACAACTGCAGTGCCTAGGAAAAGGCAAAATCAGAGGCTAAGGATGTGGCATCTGACTTAGAAAATTAAAGAGCTGAAACCAGGGCCCAGCCCTGCTCTCATTAGACTCGCCCGCAGGGCCTCAGAGGCCCCAGGAGCCCCAGCCATCAGCAGCAGGGCCCACGCGGTGAGCTCAGAGGGCAGAGCACCGCCTTCCCCTCTCCACATGGCCCTGCGAGCCACCAAGGCTGGAGCCTCCAGCTTAGCTGGGCCACACACGCTGGAAGCGGGTCCTCCACATCAGAGCCACGTGCACGAGGGAGCAAGGTCGCGTGGGGTCCTGACCGTTCATTCATCACGAGAACATCACCACACGGCCAGAGGCTCATCCTCGTGGGCCCGAGGGCACAGGGGAGGCCACTGATCTTCTGAGAGTGGTTCTGTAGCTGAAGTGGGGCAGGGAGAGAGTGCTTCCCTTGGGAAGGCCTAGAACATTCCACTCACAGGCTTCCCTGGTGGCTCAGTGGTAAAGAATCCTCCTGCCAGTGCAGGGTTCAATCCCTGATCCAGGAAGACCCCACGTGCCTCGGAGAATCTAAGCTGATGCCCCACAACTACTGTGCCTGTGCTCTAAGAGCCACACCCTGCAACTGCTGAAGCCTGTGCCGTCGAGCCCGTGCTCAGCAGCAACAGAAGCCACTGCAGTGAGAAGCCAGCAGTGCAACAGGGTAGACCGCCTCCTCACCGCACCCACCACCCCTGCAACTAAGAAAGCCCACGCAAAGCAATCAAGACAGAGGGCAACCAAAACTAAAGAAATTAAGTATTTTTTTTTAATTGGGGATTCATTGCTTTGCTCCACTGAAGGTAAATCATGAAAATCAAAAGGAAGAAAAGAAAGTTCTGCTCAGGAGGCCATGGTCCTCAGTGTTCTGGCCCAGGATTATCTGTGCCCGATAATCATTCCTGGGGACAGTTTGTCACCAGAAAGAGCCCCAAACACATGACTTAGGGGAAAAGGCCCAGTAAGAAGTTTTGAACATGCTGGGTAGGGAAGAAAGGCCACAAAATGGGCCAGAGGCTGGGAGACGAGAGTGGAGGGAAAGACTACCCCTGGAAATGCCTGCATTAGTCATGAAAGCATCAGGACCAGAGGCTGAGCTACAACGCACAGGTTGGATTTCGCAGATATGGTCACCATGGTGCTGTCGCTCATGCCTGTTGGAGGAACTGGCCCAACAGAACTCACATTCCCAGGCCATGGGTTCTAGACAGAACACAGAGGGGCTCGGACCTTGAAGAGCACAGACCACTCGAGAGGGCCTGTGAGCAATGGGTCCCGGGCCCAGCCCATCAGCAGCCCTGTCACTTCTGGTGAATTCCCCGGGATGCTGATGCTACTGGTCTGGAGTCCACGCTCTGTGCTGGCAGCTGTCTTCCCTTCCTTCCCCAGGTACCCCTGAGGCTCTGCTGACACTCAGCACCTGGTTCTGGGAGCAGCATTAAATCTGCCCCAGAGACCAGTTCAGTTCAATTGCTCAGTCATGTCCAATTCTTTGCGGCCTCATGGACTGCAGCACACCAGGCTTCCCTGTCCATCACCAACTCCCAGAGCTTGCTCAAATTCACGTTCATGGAGTTGGTGGCATCATCCAACTATCTGATTCTCTGCCCTCCCCTTCTCTTCCTGCCTTCAGTCTTTTCTAATGAGTCAGTTCTTCATATCAGGTGGCCAAAGTATTGGAGCTTCAGCTTCAACATCAGTACTTCCAATGAATATTCAGAGTTGATTCCTTTAGGATTGACTGGTTTGATCTCCTTGCTGTCCAAGGGACTCTCAAGAGTATTCTCCAGCACAATTCGAAAAGATCAGTTCTTTGGCACTCAGCATTCCTTATTGTCCAACTCTAACAGCCATACATGACTACTGGGAAAACCATAGGTTTGACTTATATGGACTTTTGTTAGCAAAGTAATGTCTCTGCTTTTTAATATGCTGTCTAGGTTGATCATAGCTTTTCTTCCAAGGAGCAAGTGTCATTTAATTTCATGGCTACAGTCACCATCTGCAGTGATTTTGGAGCCCCCAAAAATAAAGCCTGACACTGTTTCCTCATCTATTTCCCATGAAGTGATGGGACCAGATGCCATGATCTTCGTTTTCTGAATGTTGAGCTTTAAGCCAACTTTTTCACTCTCCTCTTTCACTTTCATCAAGAGGCTCTTTTATTCTTCGCTTTCTGCCATAAGGGTGGTGTCATCTGCATATCTGAGGTTATTGACATTTCTCCCGGCAATCTTGATTCCAGCTTGTGTTTCTTCCAGTCCAGCATTTCTCATGATATACTCTGCATATAAGTTAAATAAACAGGGTGACAATATACAGCCTTGACGTACTCCTTTCTCAATTTGTAACCAGGCCATTGTTCCATGTCTGGTTCTAACAGTTGCTTTTAGACCTGCATACAGGTTTCTCAAGAGGCAGGTAAGGTGTTCTAGTATTCTCATCTCCTTAAGAGTTTCCCACAGTTTGTTGTGATCCACAGTCAAAGGATTTAGCATAGTATCATGAACTCCTTATTACCAAATTCTGACTGAAATTGAAGAAAGCAGGGAAAACCACTAGACCATTCAGGTATGACCTAAATCAAATCCCTTATGATTATACAGTAGAAGTGAGAAATAGATTTAAGGGCCTAGATCTGAAAGAGTGCCTGATGAACTATGGAATGAGGTTCGTGACATTGTACAGGAGACAGGGATCAAGATCAGTTCAGTTCATTTCACAGCATCATCTTTTAAGATTTGAAATGTTTAACTGGAATTCCATCACCTCCACTAGCTTTGTTTGCAGTCATGCTTCCTAAGGCCCACTTGACTTCACATTCCAGAATGTCTGGCTCTAGGTGAGTGATCACACCATCATTGTTTTCTGGGTCATTAGTTCTTTTACGTATAGTTTTTTTTTATTTTTGCCACCTCTTCTTAATGTCTTTTGCTTCTGTTAGGTCCTTGCCATTTCTGTCCTTTATTGTGCCCATCTTTGCACGAAATGTTCCCTTGGTATCACTACAATTTCATGTAATTGGGCTCAGAGATGTGATACTCTTGTACTAACATCAGGGTCATTTTTTAAGGGATGTGTAAAGTGAAGGTGGCACTAGTGGTAAAGAATTCACCTGCCAATGCAGGTTAGATGCAAGAGACTCCGGTTCTACCCCTGGTTGGGGAAGATCCCCTGGAGGAGGAAATGGCACCCCACTCCAGTATTCTTGCCTGGAGAATCCCGTGGACAGAGGAGCCTGGCGGGCTGCAGTCCATAAGATGGCACAGCGTTGGCCATGACTGAGACAACCTGGCACACACACAAAGTGAAACAAGTCAGATAGAGGAGAAATATCATATGACAGCCCTTAGTGGCATGTAAAAAGAAATGATACACATGAACTTACAAAACAGAAGCGACTCACAGACCGAGAGAATGAACTTGTGGTGGCTGATGGGGGCGGGGGGCAGGTACGGATAGTTAGGGAGTTTGGGATGGACACGTAAACATTGCTGTATTTAAAATGGATAACCAACAAGGACCCACTGTATACCATAGGGAACTCTGTTCCGTGTTATGGATGGGAGAGGGGTTTAGGGGAGAAAGGATACACGTTCAGCTAAGTCCCTTGGCTATTAACCTGAAACCAGCACAGTATTGTTAATCGGCTATACTTTAACAGAAAAAGGTTTTAGTTGTTTTGTGTGTTTTTTTTTTTTTTAAATAAAGGGGCGTGTGGGAGGTCAAGTTGATGACGGAAGCCCAGGGAGCCACACCCTTCCCTGCAGAGACAGGCGGCCTGGACTGTGGTCCCCTTCCCAGACAGAGCAGTCTCCCTGCTGGAACAAAGGAGGAAGGAATTGAGGAGGAGGAAACACAGACCTTGATTTCAACATTTGTGAGGTTTGATTTCATTGTATTTCAATTTATAAGGGCAAAGTAACTTAATCTTTGAACTTTAATGTCTTCTCAGAAACTAGACAATGGGAAAAGGCTGAAAATCACACTTGGGACTACAGAATAATACTTCTTGTGTGTGTTTTGGATACTGTCAAAACCACAAACAAGAGGCTCCATTTACGTACAGCACTAACTTTCAACTGCTAATGCTTGCCAGGTTTATGGTGACTGTTTTACTGGCTTGACTGTGCTTAACAAAGGCTGTTTCAGCCATGTGATCCAGCAGTCCCACTCTGGGGCATATATCCAGACAAAATTATAATCCAAAAAAATACGTGTATCCCTATGTTCACGGCAGCACTATTCGCAATAGCCAAGGCACGGAAACAGCCTAAGTGTCCATCAGCAGGTGAACCGGTAAAGATGTGGCGCATGGACACAATGTAATATTACTCAGCCAAAAAAAAAAAAGAACAAAATAATGCCATTTGCTGCACCATGGATACAACCAGAGATTATCATACTAAGTGAAAAAGTCAGAAAGAGGACAAATTTCATGACATCCTTATACGTGGAACCCAAAATATGATACGAATGAACGTACAGGTGAAACAGACTCACAGAGAACAGAGTTGTGGCTGCCAAGGGGGAGAGGCTTGGGGAGGGTGGAGTGGGAGTTTGGGGTTAGCAGAGGCACCCTACCATATAGAGAGGATGGACAGACAAGGTCCTTCTGCATAGCACAGACTATATTCACTATCCTATGATAAAAATGAAAGAAAGTGAAGTCACTCAGTCGTGTCCAACTCTTGGTGACCCCATGGACTGTAGCCTACCGGGCTCCGTCCACGAGATTTTCCAGGCAAGAGTACTGGATTGGGTTGCCATTTCCTTCTCCAGGGGATCTTCCAACCCAGCGATCAAACTCCATGATAAATCATAATAGAAAAGAACATTTTAAAAATAATGCATACATATGTATAACTAAATCACTTTGCTGTACAGCAGAAATTAACACAAACATTATAAAAATCAGCTATACATAAAATATTAAAACTAGGGGGGGAAAAGGGTATTTGACCATCTCCTTGAAAAGAATAAAACTGGGAGCCTCCCTGTTTGGCTGGCTCTTTACTGTTGTCCGTCCGATTTCCTTGCACATCATGCGATGTGCTGTGTCGGACTAACTGGGCATACATGTATGAACCACTTGTTTCTGAGGCTTTGATATCCAGGCCTCGCTGGCTCTGAAGGGACTTCCCCTCGCCAGGCTAGCCAATTCCCAGAGCACGTGTTTCGAACAGAGTCCACACTCCAAACATCTCCGTTATCAGCTCTCACCTTCTAGGCCACCCTTCACCTGCCCCGACCCACACACCAGCCACCAGGGACAGCCCCGGGCCCCAGAGCCCACTGAAATGATTCAGCCGCTGCCACTAAGCCCACTTCCCCCGGCTCACCCACTCCTTCCACAGGAACCACAATAAGGCCTCTCTCCTCGGCGCCCCTGACCCACACTGGTGCGGCCCCTTCTCTTGGGATCTGTGAGTAACACGCCATCTTTCCAGTGACACTCATCTCCTGATCTGCTGGCCTCGCCAGCCCTGAATAATAATAAAACCTACATTTTCATGCGGCTCCTGGGGACAGGAAACACAGTCAGGTGAGTTTCCAGCTCTGAGTAGAGCGTGGTTTTGCTGCTAATCTCATTCCCATCGTGTTCTGAATCATTTCTGAGCCGTTTGGAGGCTAAATGCATGTTGTCCGACAGCAGGCCCAGAATGATCCAGAAAGAGCACCTGTATTTCCTGGACTGAGTGGGACTGTTCACCTCCATCCCCATGGGGCAAGCAGGGCCCTGGCTGGAATCCCACAAGCCAGGAGAACAAGCCCCAGCGAAGGCCACAGGACCACTCGGCTCCCATGTCCGGCTTTGGTGCTTCCTCCTGCGTGGAGGGACCCCCATGAGTCACTCCAGTCTCCTCACAGATTCTAGATGAGTGGGGAGAGGAGCTGGACACAGGTGGCTAAGCGCTTCTCGACAGTCAGGCTGTGCTCCACGCCCCCCCCCCCCACCCCGAAAGCAAATATTTGCCCTGCTCCTTCCTCCCACATGCTTGAAAAAAACTTGCCCCCAGCCTGGACCAGCTGTTCTCAGCTGTGCTGAGTTCTGGAATCCAGTCTTAGGCAATTCTTTGTGGCTGCATATCTAAGCCACCTTCTCTGGGAAATAATGCTTATAATCTCCTTGGTTTCCTCATCTCTCAAACATGAGTTACAGTATCCACCTTGCAGATTTTTGTTGAGGATTAAATTAGGTAAAACAGAAAATCTTGCACATTTACAGATGCTTAAATGTCTGTTTCCTCTTATCCACTCTTGCTCTTTTCTCTCTCTCCTACGTCAACAGTTCCTCTGAGTCCCTGCCTCTGGCGGAGCAGCTCCTGACCCCGGGTCCTGGGCCTCCCTTAGGGCTTGGCAGCTGAAGCAGCAGTGGTCAGCACCCCGGGAGTCTCTCTGCAGGAGAGTTGATCTCGTTTTTCTCTGTCTGCCAAGGAAGGAGGAAGTGGTTTCAGCAGGTGTCCAGGGAGGAGGAGGGTGGCTCCGTGGCCAGGCCCGTGGGAGAGAGGCTGTCAGGCCCCCAGCATCACCATTGTGATGCCTGGAATGGGGGCCCCGATGACAGTACGAGGCGGCTCCTGACACCATAGCTGAGAGAGGCTGCAGCCGGGGGAGGGGGCAGCCAGAACACTCTGTAGGGTGGCAGCGCTCTCAGAGGCCAGCAGCTGTACCAAGGGGCCCCGACAAGATGGCATGAGTGACAGATGCCAGTGGGGATGGAGGGGCGCACAAGAACAGGTAAGAAACCACAAAAGCGCAAGACGATTTCATGTCAGAGTGAGCCTCGGGGAGAGCCAGGGGTCGACCAAGGCGAGACTGGGAGCAGAGTCAGGAAAGGGAAAATCGAAGGGTCTCCCCGAGGCCATCCCGTTTGTCCACACAGGCTCGCGAGTCCCTGGAGAACTCAGGTCACACATGGTTTATCCATCCCCCCAGCAGACACTTCCTCAGTGCCTGTGGGAGCTGGGGATACGTCAGTGAGCAAGAACACCGTGCCCCATCACCGTAGACAGACAACTCCGCCTTCTCCGAGAAGCACCTATCTGCTCCCGGAGCATATGAAATGCTTGAGATGTCAAATTCCGTTCCTCACGCGTAAATTATTGCTGACACCTGGCCCGGCTGTCCACTGTCGTCCTCGGGCATTCCTTGGGCTGGTGGGGTGGGGTGACCTCGGGCTTGTTTTTCCCACGGTCAGATGCTCTCCCCTTGCCCCCACATTTTGTAGGAGGAGGTGAAAAAAATTCACCTTAAGAAAGTGAAACCAATGGAATCAAAGTAAAATGGGTGAGATCAGCCACATTAAGAAACCATCTTGTTTCTTTTTGTTTAATTTGAACTCAGGGGCTCAGAATTAGATTAATCAGAATCTTTGGTTCAGGGCACATACTCTTAAGCGGCCTGTTTCTTGATCTGTTTGATAAAAATAAAAGCCCACCACCCGGCATCAGAGCCAGGGCATTCTTGGTGGCTCAGTGGCCAAGAATCCACTTGCAATGCAATGCAGCGATACGGGTGTGATCCCTGGATCGCAGAAACCCTCTGGAGAAGGAAATGGCACCCCGCTCCAGTATTCTTGCCTGGGAAATCCCGTGGACAGAGGAGCCTGGTGGGCTACAGTCCATGGGGCAGTTGTACCTGACTTAGTCACTAAACAACAGTGTGACAGCCAGCCCTTGAGGAAACTTACACCTCCCTCCATATCGCCGCCCTGGTCCTGCCTGTCACCTGATGACGTCACTATCCTGAGACTTACATTTCTCATTCTCCTGCTTTCTTAAGTGTCAGTCACTCAGCCATGTCCAACTCTGTGCAACCCCATGGACTGTAGCCCACCAGGCTTCTCTGTCCATGGATTCTCCAGGCCAGAATACTGGAGCAGGTTGCTATTCCCTTCTCCAGGGGATCTTCCCAACCCGGGGATCAAATCTGAGTCTCTCACATTGCAGGTGGATTCTTTACCAGCTGAGCCACCGGGGAAGCCTGCTTTCTTATAAGTACAGGCAATTTTAAATCCTTCAAATCACATATGTGCTCTTTAAATACAGATACATTCACATACAGTTAAAATAGTTTTATCATATGCGTTCAGATATAAATTTGAATGTATGTTAATATATGTGCATGGATGTATATAGAGAGTTTAGTTTGTCATTCTCCACTTTATATAAAAGAATGTATGTGCGTGCTTGGTTGTGTCCAACTCTTCGCAACACCATGAAATGTAGCCTGCCAGGCTCCTCTGTCCATGGGATTTCCCAGGCAAGAATGCTGGAATTGCCATTTCCTTCTCCAGGGGATCTTCCCAACCCGGGGCTCAAACCTCAGGTATCCTGCCCTGGCAGGGGGCTTCTTTACCGCTAAGTCACCAGGGAAGACCATATAAAAGGACCTCATTCTCTAAATCGATGTTTCTGGGATTTGCTGTTTCTGCAAGAATATCTTTCTAAGATTCAGCTGCAGGCAGCTGCCGTTTACTCATTTTCACGTTTGTAGAAGGTGCCGCTGTGCTATGCCGTCTCACTTTATGTACCCACTGTCTCGTCTAGTGGGTATCTGCGTTGCTTCCACGTGTTGTTTTTAAACCGCTCTGATGGAAGCTTTTAAACAGAGAGATTGGTGTGGGGAATGTCCTACACACGTGACCGGTGTAAGCAGTGCCCAGCACGCGGCCAGGCTTATTTCACCCGCATCACTCCCACTCCAGCACTAGACTGTGCCTGTGGGCTAAGATGCTTGTCGTGTCTGACTCTCTGCGACCCCACGGACTGTAGCCACCAGGCTCCTCTGTCCAAAGGATTCTTCAGGCAAGAATACTGGAGTGGGTTGCCATTTCCTCCTGCAGGGTATCTTCCCAACCCAGGGATCAAACCCACACTCCTAAGTCTTCTGCACAGGGAGGCGGGTTCTTTGCCACTAAGGCCACCTGGGAAGCCCAGGTGTCCCACTTACCCCTTGATATTATCATAAATCAGTGCCCCAGACTCCCCGAGTGTCTCCCACTTTCTCATGCGGTGACCCAGACTTCAAATCTTTGGAGCGGAGAGGAAACGTGCAAGGGAGCTGTCAGGTAGAGTCCGGGAGTGGGGGCTCTCCTGACTGCAGACTGCTCCTTTTCTGGGTCATGGCTGAAGCCACCCAGACCTGAAGGTGGGGTGAAGAGCCCTGGAGGAGGGGCCCCAGGAAGGAAGCAGGATGAATGCCACGTGGGCCACGAGCTAAAGACGCAGCAAAGGAGAAGCACCTGAAACAGCCATTCACAAGGCTCTCACCTGTCCACCATCTCCAACTTCACTTTCCACTCCTTCACGTCAAAATTCCTAATGGATGCAAACGACCTCTGCCCGTGCCATCTCACCTCTCTCTCTTCACCAGCTTTGAAAGCAGGCAAAGAAGGAGAGATGATAGTAACAGGGACTCTAAAATGAAGGGTCAAAACTGCCCATCATCTCCTTGTCTAAATCAGCCATCTGCAAACCTTTTCTGTAAAGGGCCAGAGGGTAAATTCTCCAGCCAGAGCTCCACTACTCAGCCCCACCTTCAAACAGCCAGGGTAGCTCTTTGAAGCCACGGTGCATCCACAGACAGACCTTCCTGTGTCCTGATAAAACTGAATCTATAGAAACAGAGGCCATGTTGGATTTGGCCAGAAAACTCATTTGCTGACCTTTGGTCTAAACAATACAACTATATTTACTTCTGTCTATTCCTAGGTGTGTTGTTTTGTGTTTTTTTGTTTTTTTTTTTTTTTTTTGCCTTGCCACTCGGCTTGTAGGATCTTAGTTTCCCCGACCAGAGATGAAACCCAAGTCCACAGCAATGAAAGCCCTGCAGTCCTAACCACTGACTGCCAGGGAATCCCCACTATGGTTTTTGATTATTAAAGAGCCAAAGACTCAAAAAAAAAGATAAACAGAAAGAGCGAAAGGGTCTATTAAAGACTCCAGGGTCAGTCCTGTTACTATCCCCACTTTTCAGATAAGAAGACTGACCTACCATGAGATGAAAGGGCTCGTGCAGGATCACGAAGGCAGCTTGACATGAACCTAAGAAACATGGGTTTCAAAGTTTCTGGGTTTTGTTTTTCTCCTTGTCTCAATGCAAACAAATTTTAACATCGCTGCAACCATTTAACTGCGTGGGCCCAGGACGCAAGAGTGGCTCCTCTCTTGCTCTCTGTGGGTCCCACATGTGAATCGTACGGACTTCCCCTACGCCCACTCACACGAGAGTGCTCACCCTCTGCTCCAGGCCCAAGATTGTTCTGATCCTTAGGCCAGAAGGGCTCCACCTGCTAGCTTATTAAGGGGAAATGTCTTTAACCTGAGGGCCTGTGAGGTCAGGCTGGAAGCTGGTTTCCCAGGTAACCAATAAGCCAATCTGCATCAATTCCCTTTAGAACCGGCAGCTTCCTGCTCCGGAGAAGGCGATGGCACCTCACTCCAGTACTCTTGCCCGGAAAATCCCATGGACGGAGGAGCCTGGTAGGAGGCCATCTATGGGGTCGCACAGAGTCGGATATGACTGAAGCGACTTAGCACCAGCAGCAGCAGCAGCAGCAGCTTCCTGCTCTTCCCGGGTAGCTCGGCTTAAGGAATCTGCCTGCAATGCAGGAGACTCAGATTCAACCCCTGGGTTGGAAAGATCCCATGAGAAGGAAGTGGCAACCCACTCCAGTATTCTTGCCTGGGAAATCCCATGGACAGAGGAGCCTGGCAGGCTGCAGTCCATGGGGTGACCAAGAGTCGGACACGACTGAGCAACTAACACTTCCTACTCCCCCAGGAGTGAAGACTGCCTCCCTGTGCTGCTAGCCAGCCACGGTGGGTGGTGGCTCCAGGCCACTTGGTCCCATCCAACAAGCCACTCATGTCTCTGCCACTGTTTCCAAGCTTTCTTGGGTCTCCAGGCTGGGCAATTAAAGGCTTGCAGACCTGTGGGGTGCAGTCCAACTGTATAAGACAATTTCTGTTTTGCATACAAACTTCCCTTAATATTATAAATATCCTGGTCTCAGAATCTTGATAATTATCACTTATTACTGAGGCATAATGTTTCATCATCAGGGTGGTAAGTTTCACGGAATGCTATCTCCTGACTATTTTATTGAATCAGGTCCTAAGTTCCCAGGAATAGCAGTACTGGGCATCTCTATGGTCCTCATAGTGGTGTACCACAGAGGGGAGACTTGTGGCATTTGTCAATTTCTGTGATGTAAATTCTCCCACCAGAGTTGGTTTTAAGCTACAGCATGACATCACTGAACAGAGCAGAGGAGATGACACTGGCTCTTTAAGGAGGTGCAAGCTGGCCCCCGGTGGTGCAGTGGTAAAGAACCTGCCTGCCAATAGGAGATGCGGGAGACTGTTTCAATCGCTGGGTCAGGAAGATCCCTTGGGGTAGGAAATGGCCACCCACTCCAGTATTCTTGCCTGGAAAATTCCATAGATGGAGGAGCCTGGCAGGCTACAGTCCATGGGGTCGCAAAGAGTCAGATGCGACTGAACCCACACGCACAGGACTGGAAGCTGGTCCCAGCACCCCACTGGCATCACATGTATACCTTGTCACCTCCCAGTGCCAACGTATACCCGGTATCACAGGGTGTGAGGGAGACTGTTTTGTAATGATCTTGGTATCACCTTTTAACACTGGATAGCAGAGGATGAGATGATGGGATGGCATCACCAACTCAATGGACATGAATTTGAGCAAACTCCAGGAGATGGTGAAGGGCAGGGAAGTCTGGTGTGCTGCAGTCCATGGGGTCGCAAAGAGTCAAACAGGACTTAGCAATTGAACCACAACAAAAGTGTGTGGGTGCTTATTTAGTCCATGATTATTACTGAAACCACAGGTCCTTGCTGCATGTTTCTTCTGCAATTCTTTACTCGTGTTCTTTCATCTGTTCAGTTCTGACACCTTTCTTAAAACCTTGAAGCATCTGCAAATTATAGTTATTAATGCCTTGATCTTGCCTGATGCAATTTCTTTGACATTTTGCTTTTATTGTTCTATTATGCAGAAATTGTAACCTAATGAATCCTGTCCATCTTTACGCAGATGATTCTTTTATTGCTATAGAGAGAATTCATCCTATTTTCTTCTATTCTACAAATAATTATTAAACGCTTAGTGAACAGCAGGCTTGATTCTAGGTACTGGGGATATAGTTGAGACCAAAATAACATCTCTGCCCTCAAGGAGCTCCCATGCTGGTGGGGAAAACAGACAGAAAATAAACAAGCAAACATAAAATGGAAGGTCTGGTGTAAGAGCTAAAATGACACAAAGCACAGTTGGTGGGGGACAGAGAAGGATGGAAATAGAGGGTCTCTTATTAACTTCTATGCAGAGTACATCATGAGAAATGCTGGGCTGGAAGAAGCACAAGTTGGAATCAAGATTGCCGGGAGAAATATCAATAACCTCAGATATGCAGGTGACACCACCCTTATGGCAGAAAGTGAAAAGGAACTAAAAAACCTCTTGATGAAAGTGAAAGAGGAGAGTGAAAAAGTTAGCTTAAAGCTCAACATTCAGAAAACAAAGATCATGGCATCTGGTTCCATTACTTCATGGGAAATAGATGGGGCTATGGTTTTTCCTGTGGTCATGTATGGAAGTGAGAGTTGGACTGTGAAGAAAGCTGAGTGCCAAAGAATTGATGCTTTTGAACTGTGTGTTGGAAAAGACTCTTGAGAGTCCCTTGGACTGCAAGGAGATCCAACCAGTCCATTCTAAAGGAGATCAGTCCTGGGTGTTCTTTGGAAGGAATGATGCTAAAGCTGAAACTCCAGTACTTTAGCCACCTCATGCAAAGAGATGACTCACTGGAAAAGACTCAACTCATTGGAAAAGACTCTGATGCTGGGAGGGATTGGGGGCAGGAGGAGAAGGGGACGACAGAGGATGAGATGGCTGGATGGCATCACCAACTCAATGGACATGAGTTTGGAAGTTGGGATGGACAGGGAGGCCTGTCGTGCTGCAATTCATGGGATCACAAAGAGTCGGACACGACTGAGCTACTGAACTGAACTATAAGGGCTTTTGGGAAGATCACGTTTGAACAAAGATTTGAATAGGTAAAGGAGTGAGTCATGCCAATTTTCCTGCAATTTGATTTTTAAATTTAACTCATTAACTTAGCAGGAATTTCTTTTTGGTATATTATATAAAAGAGGCTTCGATTTTTTTTCCACAATGTGTATGAATGATCGCAACACTCTTCCTCTTTATTTTCAGAAGTTTAATTATGAAAGCTGAATCCATTTCTCCATTCACTGGTACATTACGTATTTTTCAGACCATCTATTTGAAATTACCATTTTCTGGATCATCCTTTTAAAAAGCATTTACCAATTCTTGAGGTTTCTTCCTCTTTAGTATTTCTAAATCATCCTGTCCAGTTTCGAGATAAAATTCCACCTTTCCAAAAGGAAAACCATGCCTTCACTATTTTTGTATCTAGAACATCTGCCATAGAGCATAGTCAACATAGAACTTTTAACACATTTTTATGAAATGAATAAATGAATTTCAAAATTCATTTCGATGTTTTCAACTCTTATTCAAAGAGCGCCTCACACCCACCCACACGCACAGTGGTTCCCGTGGTTTCACAGTAAACATTACGTGGACATTTCAGTCTTTCACTACAAACCCACTATAAACACAGTCTTTGGTAAATAACTGAGGAAAAGAACAGCATCCTTCAAAAAGCTGAGCCACTTCCGTTGGAAAGGACATGGTTTGATTTGAACTATTTTATTTCCTTTATTTTACTCGGATAGGATTGCGAGTCTGGATGGCCAGTCTTTAACTCCATCAAACCATAGGCTTTTCCAGTTCTGCGTTTATACCGTCTGTGCATCCATATGCCCCCCAGAACCAAGACGATGAGGGACAGGGGGGCAAGCATGATCTCCCAGGAGAACGTGGTGGCTGTAGGAAGAAGAGAGACACATGAGAGGTGAACAAGTGCTGTGGCCAAATGGGACACTGCCGTGCGCTCTACAGAGAAGGAAACGGCGTTTGATTCTTCTAACAGATGTGCAGTAATTTTCAGAAAGTATGTCCCTTACGCCCGGATCAAGGGTACTTGAGAATGATATTGGTGACATTATGGAAACAAGGAAGGTAAAATGGGAATTTCCTGGCAATCCAGTGGTTCATGAGAAAAGCCCCTGAAGCTGAGAGAGATTGAAGGCAAAAGGAGAAGGGGATGGCAGACAATGAGCTGGTTGGAATGCATCACCGACTCAATGGACATGAGTTTGAGCAAACTCTGGGAGATGGTAGAGGACAGGGAAGCCTGGCATGCTGCAGCCCATGAGGTCACAAAGAGCCAGACATGACTTAGTGACTGAACAACCAGTGGTTAAGACTCCAAGCTTCCAGTGTAGGGGGAACGGGTTTCATCCCTGGTTGGGGAAGACCCTGTGTGCCCCAGTGAGTAAAGAAATAAATAAACAACAAAAACAAAGTCAGGTAGAACAAATATCCACCAGAGAGAAGCAGTGTGGATTTCGGCAGGGGGCAGGGCATGGGCCAAGGTCTAATTTTGTTCCACCTGCTGGACTGTATGCAATGAGGGGTCTATCAAGGTCTTTGCTGGCTAACTGTGATGTGGCCAGGGTATAATATGTCCTTTTCCAGGGAGCCTGGGGGTCAGGAGGAGTCAGTCAAGTAACAAAGGAAAAGAAAAATTTGGAACAAAGGAGCTTTAAGTGTCAAGATTATTGCCTGGATCCAGCTATTTTTAATTCTGCTCCTTTGCAGCTCTGTGTTATGAAAATATAGGAAGCAAGTGTTGATTAAAAGGTAACAAGTGGTGCAAGAGAGGGATAAACTGGGAGGTTGGAATTGGCATATACACACTATATAAAATAGATAACTAACGAGGACATACTGTATGGCACGGGAACTCTACTCAATACTCTTTCTCTACACAGGAAAAGAATCCAAAAAAGAATAGATACGAGTGTATGTATAACTGAATCACTTGCTGTACACCTGAAAGCAATACAACATCATAACCCAACTATACTCCAAAACATAATAAAAATTAAATTTCAGAAAGTTAACAAGTATATTTAACACTTTAAAATGGTGACTGTTATGGTATGTAAATAATATCTCAATAAATATAAAAGCACAAAAACAGAGTAAAGCTGGAATGAGAGAAGGCGTAGCTCAGATGTAGAGAACAAACGTATGGATACCAAGAGGGAACAGTAGGGGTGGGGGATGAACTGGGAAGTTGGGATTGACATATATACACTATTGATACTGTGTATAAAATAGATGATTAATGAGGATCTACCGTCTAGCACAGGAAATTCGACTCAGTGTTCTGTGGTGACCTAAATGGGAAGAAACTCCAAAAACGAGGAGATAAATGTAAACATACAGCCGATTCACTTTGCTGTACAGCAGAAATTAATACACTGTAAAGCAACTACACTCCAATAAAAATTGATGAAAAGGTTAACAAGTATATCACTTGTTAGATTCACAAAAGAGGCTCTGATTATTGATCACACGTGGATGAGGAAGCCAGAATTCTACATTTCTAAGCTACTATTTATCCTACTCTGTGCAGATTTGGGGGAAAAACACATTCTCAGGCAATTTCTCCAGATGATTCTTGCATCTTAAAATTTCACAAACCGAGTGAAGCTTTCGTTTTTGGAGCAATTATTGGGAGGCACCTCTGAGCTCTGGTGGAAGCTTTCAGCTGTGAGCTCTGTGCTCAGTCACAGCCGACCCAGCGAAGGACATGCAAGGTCAGGGCTCACATCCTAGAAATGTGAGCAGGTTCCCAGCCTCAGGACCAGACTTCCTCTGGGTTACTGCTCTGCAGGCTGGCCATGGATCCTCCGTTTCTAAGTCTGTACCACCACCAGCTCGTTCATGGAGAAATGATCTGAGACGTCAGCCCTTGCTTATGTCCTCCGACAACGGTTCTCAAAATACAGCATGAATGGAGCTTGCTAAATGTCAGTCTTTGGCCTCCCCCACAGAGATTTCCCTGGGTAGGTGTAGGGGTGAACCCAGGAATCTGCATTGTCAACCAGTGGCTCAAGCGGGGCATGCTGGTGTGTGGAGAGCACGGTTGCAGAGAAGCTACACTGTGTGGTCATTCCTGCCCTGAGGCTTATCCAGATCCTCAACTGTCCAGTAAAAGCTTGCCTGATGTTTCAAGTTAAGGAATTTAGCGCTTCTCTCTGGATTCCCTGGTGGCTCAGAGGTTAAAGCGTCTGCCTCCAATGCAGGAGACCCAGGTTCGATCCCTGGGTCGAGAAGATCCCTTGGAGGAGGAAATGGTAACCCACTCCAGTATTCTTGCCTGGAGAATCCCATGGACAGAGAAGCCTCGTAGGCTACAGTCCATGGGGTCGCAAAGAGTCGGATACGACTGAGCGACTTCACTTTCTGTATGGGAAGATGCAAGAGTCTGGGCTAACTAAAATCGATCCTTTCCTATACATCTCAGCTTTCTGGGGCCAGTATCTGGTGGTTTTTCACATCCTCCCCCAACCCACCCCAGCTCCTCCATGGTCACTGTAGGAAGTGGGTGCAGCCTGGTGGGGGCCCAGATCATAGGTATTGTTCTTCCTGGGTGCCCTCCAGAAATAGCTCTCAACTTAAAAAAAAAATCTAAAAACACTTGTCCGCAGCTGCCTCCTCTGCAAACACCCAAACGTAGGGGGGCTTGTGTTTATTGATTGTGCTGATGGCCCGGAAGTCAGGGTAAGGTCCCCAGTGGGAGTCACTTTGTCTCTTCCCTCCCTGTCCTTCGAGCAGCTGACAGACTACGTCACTCACACCTCCCTTTCCTGCTTAGCACTCAAACACTGAGAAGAAGTCGATCTGTCAAAATGATTTTTTTTTTATTTTGAAAGTCGCTCAGTCATGTCTGACTCTTTGCAACCCCTTGGACTACAGTCCATGGAATTCTCCAGGCCAAAATACAAGAGTGGGTAGCCTTTCCCTACTCCAGGGGATCTTCCCAACCCAGGGATCAAACCCAGGCCTCCCACATTCCGGAGGATTCTTTACCAGCTAAGCCACGTCAAAAGGATAAGTCAGGTTTTTCTTTTCTCCTTGTTTCAATGTTCTTCCATGAGCAGTGAGTTGATCTGGCTACAGTCTTGCGCTTTATTTCCTGATGTTGTTTAGTCGCTCAGTTGTGTCCGATTCCTTGTGACCCCATGGACTATAGCCCGCCAGGCTCCTCTGTCCATGGGACTTTCCAGGCAAGAATACTGGAGTCGGTTGCCATTCCCTTCTCCAGGGGATCTTCCCAACCTAGGAATCAAACCCCTTTCTCCTGCATCACAGGCAGATTCTTTACCACTAAGCAACCAGAGAAGCCCTATTTCCTGGTGACTGATGGCTTTAACCCTAATGCCACCTGAGCTCTGGGTACCTCCCAATCCCCAGCCCGGGGAGGATGAAGTTTCTCAACCTCAGGATGAAAAACCTCCTACCCGCCTCGAGGGTCAGGGAAGCACACTGGCCCTGCTGACCCGGCAGAACCACAGGAGACACAGGGTTTTGTTTTGTTTTGTAATCTATCACAGAACCATTTTGTCTTTTTTCCAAAAATCAGCTTCCTCTTTAAATTTTCCTTTGAGTATAATCTCCCAAAGCCAGCCTCCACCTACCAAAAACATTCACAAATACGGAGAGATGTGTTTTCTGAGTTCCACTAATAGAAAACTCACAGACTCACCTAAGTAACCACCTGATGAATCAGGACCTTTGTTTCACATCCACAGAGCACCCAAGACTTGTCTTTCCCTTTCACAACCCCAACACCACAAAATCCATACCTTCTTTGACCATGGTACGAAGCGTCTGGGAACTCATCGTGTTACGGACAACACATCTAAAATCCGTGTGCAAATCCTCTCTTCTGACAGGATCAAAAATCAGTGGCACTTCAATGTAGTTCTCATTGTTTTCTGAGTATGCCCTGAGTGAGAAAACAGAGGTCAACATCCACAGCCAAACGCCGGCTTGGCTTTTCAATACACACACCTACACAGCCTCAGAGCTCCGCAGACTTAAACGGATGGCACTATTTGCCAAGTTAGGGCCACTTGCCATTACAGTTGCTATGTACTTGGGAGACTTTGTAAGCCTGTCCCTGAAGGTAAGAATAACTCTCAAGCTGCTGGTCGCTGGGATAGGATGCTTGTGACAATGCGAACTTACAGAAACGAGCTTCTTTGGATAAACAGGTAGGGGCGGGGGGGTCGCTTTTTAAGGCTCTTGATGGACAATGAACCATTGGTGGGAACAGAAATGTCTAGTCTGGGGAAATTGGACTGTATGATCAACCAATCATTTGCATATTGAAGAGAAGGAGGGAGTTCCAGGAATCCCATCCTCCTCTGCCTCTGCTTTCATCACCATTCACCTCCAGCTCAGGCTCTGGAAGTTCAAGTTCAGAATCAAAGGCAGCAGATGCAGGGCAGGGCTCTAGTCAACATCACTGCCACTTGTAATGTTACAGGAATCCAAAGATGCTTCACATTATTTATTCAGTTCCGTTCAGTCGCACAATCATGTCTGACTCTTTGCGACCCCATGAATCGCAGCACGCCAGGCCTCCCTGTCCATCACCAGCTCCCGGAGTTCACTCAGACTCACGTCCATTGAGTCCATGATGCCATCCAGCCATCTCATCCTCAGTCGTCCCCTTCTTCTCCTGCCCCCAATCCCTCCCAGCATCAGGGTCTTTTCCAATGAGTCAACTCTTCGCATAAGGTGGCCAAAGTACTGGAGCTTCAGTTTTAGCATCATTCCTTCCAAAGAAATCCCAGGGTTGATCTCCCTCAGAACGGACTGGTTGGATCTCCTTGCAGTCCAAGGGACTCTCAAGAGTCTTCTCCAACACCACAGTTCAAAAGCATCAATTCTTCGGTGCTCAGCCTTCTTCACAGTCCAACTCCCACATCCATACATGACCACAGGAAAAACCATAGCCTTGACTAGACGGACCTTAGTCAGCAAAGTAATGTCTCTGCTTTTGAATATACTATCTAGGTTGGTCATAACTTTTCTTCCAAGGAATAAGCATCTTTTAATTTCATGGCTGCAGTCACCATCTGCAGTGATTTTGGAGCCCAAAAAAAACAAGTCTGACACTGTTTCTACTGTTTCCCCATCTATTTCCCATGAAGTGATGGGGCCAGATGCCATGATCTTCGTTTTCTGAATGTTGAGCTTTAAGCCAACTTTTCCACTCTCCTCTTTCACTTTCAACAAGAGGCTTTTTAGCTCCTCCTCACTTTCTGCCATAAGGGTGGTGTCATCTGCATATCTGAGGTTATTGATATTTCTCCCAGCAATCTTGATTCCAGCTTGTGTTTCTTCCAGTCCAGCATTTCTCATGATGTACTCTGCATATAAGTTAAATAAGCAGGGTGACAATATACAGCCTTGACGTACTCCTTTTCCTATTTGGAACCAGTCTGTTGTTCCATGTCCAGTTCTAACTGTTGCTTCCTGACCTGCATACAGATTTCTCAAGAGGCAGGTCAGGTGGTCTGGTATTCCCATCTCTTTCAGAATTTTCCACAGTTTACTGTGATCCACACAGTCAAAGGCTTTGGCATAGTCAATAAAGCAGAAATAGATGTTTTTCTGGAACTCTCTTGCTTTTTCCATGATCCAGCGGATGTTGGCAATTTGATCTCTGGTTCCTCTGCCTTTTCTAAAACCAGCTTGAACATCAGGGAGTTCACGGTTCACATATTGCTGAAGTCTGGCTTGGAGAATTTTGAGCATTACTTTACTAGCATGTGAGATGAGTGCAATTGTGCGGTAGTTGGAGCATTCTTTGGCATTGCCTTTCTTTGGAATTGGGATGAAAACTGACCTTTTCCAGTCCTGTGGCCACTGCTGAGTTTTCCAGATTTGCTGGCAAATTGAGTGCAGCACTTTCACAGCATCATCTTTCAGGATTTGAAACAGCTCAACGGGAATTCCATCACCTCCACTAGCTTTGTTCGTAGTGATGCTTTCTAAGGCCCACTTGACTTCACATTCCAAGATGTCTGGCTCTAGATTAGTCAACACATCATCATGATTATCTGGGTCATGAAGATCTTTTTTGTACAGTTCTTCCGTGTATTCTTGCCACCTCTTCTTAATATCTTCTGCTTCTGTTAGGTCCAGACCATTTCTGTCCTTTATCGAGCCCATCCTTGCATGAAATGTTCTCTTGGTATCTCTAATTTTCTTGAAGAGATCTCTAGTCTTTCCCATTCTGTTCTTTTCCTCTATTTCTTTACATTGATTGCTGAAGAAGGCTTTCTTATCTCTTCTTGCTATTCTTTGGAACTCTGCATTCAGATGCTTATATCTTTCCTTTTCTCCTTTGCTTTTTGCTTCTCTTCTTTTCACAGCTATTTGTAAGGCCTCCCCAGACAGCCATTTTGCCTTTTTGCATTTCTTTTCCATGGGGATGGTCTTGATCCCTATCTCCTGTACAATGTCACGAACCTCATTCCATAATTCATCAGGCACTCTATCTATCAGATCTAGACCTTTAAATCTATTTCTCACTTCCACTGTATAATCATAAGGGATTTGATTTAGGTCATACCTGAATGGTCTAGTGGTGTTGCCCACTTTCTTCAATTTAAGTCTGAATTTGGCAATCAGGAGTTCATGATCTGAGCCACAGTCAGCTCCCGGTCTTGTCTTTGTTGACTGTATAGAGCTTCTCCATCTTTGGCTGCAAAGAATATAATCAATCTGATTTCGGTGTTGACCATCTGGTGATGTCCATGTGTAGAGTCTTCTCTTGTGTTGTTGGAAGAGGGTGTTTGCTATGACCAGTGCATTTTCTTGGCAAAACTCTATTAGTCTTTGGCCTGCTTCATTCCGCATTCCAAGGCCAAATTTGCCTGTTACTCCAGGTGTTTCTTGACTTCCTACTTTTGCATTCCAGTCCCCTATAATGAAAAGGACATCTTTTTTGGGTATTAGTTCTAAAAGATCTTGTAGGTCTTCATAAAACCGTTCAACTTCAGCTTCTTCAGCATTACTGGTTGGGGCATAGATTTGGATAATTGTGATATTGAATGGTTTGCCTTGGAGACGAACAGAGATCATTCTGTTATTTTTGATATTGCATCCAAGTACTGCATTTTGGACTCTTTTGTTGATCTTGATGGCTACTCCATTTCTTCTGAGGGATTCCTGCCCACAGTAGTAGATATAATAGTCATCTGAGTTAAATTCACCCATTCCAGTCCATTTTAGTTCGCTGATTCCTAGAATGTTGACGTTCATTCACCCTTGCCATCTCTTGTTTGACCACTTCCAATTTGCCTTGATTCATGGACCTGACATTATTTATTAGTACAAATAAAAATACTGTGGCTGTGGATCCACTAGGACTATTTTTGTTTTTCATCTATGGGGAGAAAATAGGCTCCTTTAAGTATGAGCAAGCTGACATATGGCATGTGAGTCCTGCCCAAACTTCTTGCAATAAGGATCCACAAGCAAAGGGTTGTGCTAACCACATCTAATTTCTATCCACTAAACTGCATCTAGAAAGTTCTTGTTGGATAGGTCTTTCCAAAAAGACAAGAATTTGGCAAGGAAAAATTCAGGTAAATTCAGAGTACTGACACTACAATTTTAAAAATCCTTTATGATTTGGAACATGGAAGGGTCTGCCTTCCTCACACAAAAATGGTTCCCATTTTGAAGGCCTGACTGTTCTGCATTCAGAGTGAGAAAATGTTTTCCAGAGATGAAGGCTTATGAGAACAGAATCCTTGCTTTCTTTCATAGCATCCTTCCTTAGAGACTGTGGTAGCCCACCATTCCCTGAGAAATAGGTGGGGCTCAGATCCTGCTGCTACATCTCAGGGTCTCTTTAAGGGCTGTGAAAATGTTGGACTCCCAGGTTGCAAAGTCAGGAATGGACACATCTTAGCTCAAAGTATTTGTTTGAAAACTGCAACACTCGAGAGAAAAAGGTTTAATTAAACAACTAGAAGAGGCAACACCAACCAAGTATTAGGCTGCTACTCAACTCATAGCATTATAAGCTTGATTCTCAAGAGCAGTTGGTGATTCTTAGCAAAACTCAATGTCGAAGATGCTAAAAATCCAACAGATTAGAATAAAATATATATATAGGTTTGTACTGTGGTATGTGTGTGTATGTCATATAGGACGGGTTGGCTAGGACACTGTCTGTACAAGGAAGTGATGTCTGCAGAGGGTCACAACAGCTGTGCCCAGGGGACGAGGAAGATCCGCCCCGTCACTTACTGGCGCTCCCCCTCGGTCACGCGGCCCCCATGGTAGGCATCCTCTATGCGGGTATTGTTGGCCGTCCACCACAGCAGAGTGGTTGTGTGTATGCCAGCTCCCAGAAACACCTTACATGGGATTGTCAGCCTTGACCCTGTGACAGCAAGACATAGCGCATCAGATGTCAGAACCCAGCCAGCGGACAGGGGTCACGTCAGGGGATCTGAGCAGTGGGCCTTTCCACTTCTTCTCAGACACCCTCACCACACTATTATTTTTTCTTAGAAGGAATATTAGTTCCCTTAAGCTTTCACCTCGAGCATCAGTATTTACTAAGCATCTCCAGCTCCCTCCTTATGGTAGATGGAAAGCCAAAGGCAAACAGCTTCCCAAGGCCACTGGGCTCCTACAGAGCTTTCTGAAGTCCCAGGCCACCTTGCTCCACAATTCATTCTCACTGCCTCCAAAAATCCGGGTGGGAGTGTGGATTCTCTTTGCCCACTGCTGGTCTCGGCTCTCCTGTTTGCCCAGGAAGCTTTCCACCCAGGTCGTGTTCATCTAGGCTAAACCCTTTCAAAAGTCACCGTGTTTAACCATTCATGGTCCAAAAGGATACACGCACCTCAGTGTTCATTGCAGCACCATTTACAATAGCCAGGATATGGGAGCAAGCTAAGTGTCCACAGAGGAAGGAAATGTGTCCCCAGGAGGAAAGAAGATGTGGCGCATATATTCGCAGGAACATTGTGTGTGTGTGTGTGTGTGTGTGTGTGTGTGAGTCGCTCAGTCGTGTCTGACTCTTTGCGACCCTATGCCCGCAGTTCGCCAGGCTCCTCTGTTCATGGGACTCTCTAGGCTAGAATATTAGAGTGGGTTTCCATTCCCTTCTCCAGGGTAATCTTCCTGACCCAGGGACTGAATCTGCATTGCAGGCAGATTCTTTACCATCTCAGCCACCAGGGAAGCCCCAAGAAGACGTGGCACATATAGACAATGGAATATTACTAAGCATACAAAAGAGCAAAATAACGCCATTTGCAGCAACGTGGAAAGACCTAGAAATAGTCATGCGGAGTGAAGTGAGTCAGACAGAGAAGGAGAAGTATTATATGACATGCCTTACATGTGGAATCTAAAAAGAAACGATACAAATGAACTTACAAAAGACAAACAGGCTCATAGACTTAGAGACTGAACTTACGGTTGCCTGCAGGGAAGAAGGGGGGAAAGGATAGTTAAGGAGTTTGGGATGAAGATGTACACATTGTGATATTTAAAATGGATCAAACAAGGGCCTACTGTAGAGCACAGTGTCATGCGGCAGCCTGGATGGGAGGGCAGTTTGGGGGAGAATGGATAAACGTATATGTATGGCTGAGTCCCTTCGCTGTTCACCTGAAACTATCACAACATTGTTAATTGACTATGAAAGTGAAAGTGAAGTCGCTCAGTCGTGTCTGACTCTGTGACCCCACAGACTGTAGGCCACCAGGCTCCTCTGTCCGTGGGATTTTCCAGCCAATAGTACTGGAGTGGATTGCCCTTTCCTTCTCCAGGGGATCTTCCCAACCCAGGGATTGAACCCGGGTCTCCCGCATTGTAGACAGACACTTTACCGTCTGAGCCACCAGGGAAGTCCCCTAATTGACTATACCCCAATACAAAATAAAAATTTCTTTCAAAACAAAAAGCCACTGTCTTTTACATGAAGGGTGCCTTCTACAGTTGTGTGATGTAATAGTCCTGAGTCCCTTGCCTCAATCACTGTCTTTTTTTTTAGTCCCCAAAGTTGGAAACAAAGAAGAAACCCTGCCCATGCATGTCTTTCTGGAGAGATGGCCACTCTGGGGCATGGGCTTTTACCCCCAAGCCCCACTTCAGGCTCAGAAAGCCTGCTTTTGTTCTTCCTGCACACCCCTCTGACCTTAAAAGATTTCTCAGGCAGAAGCAGCCCATTCAATCAGGCCACCAGTGACTCTGCCAGGCACATCCATGCATGCAAAGCAATGGGGTGGGAGGCACAGTTTTGTGGGCTCAGGAACATGGAGGAGCCGGGGTCAGCAGTGACCTGGGTCCCCACTTCCCCAGGCTTCCAGAAGGCTCTTCTGAGACCCAAGATAGCCTCGGGAGCTGCAACTCAGGTGTCAGCCCACAACTCCAGCATCTGCAAGAGCCCCCCTAGGCTCCATGGTCACCAATTAAAGTTTAAAATATAAGTGCTAGTTGCTCAGTCGTGTCCAACTCTGCAACCCCACAGACTGTAGCCCACCAGGCTCTTCCATCCATGGGCTTCTCCAGGCAAGAACACTGGAGAATACCATTTTAGCCACCAGAGAAGCCTCAAGAATACTGGCGTGGGTAGTCATTCCCTTCTCCAGGGCATCTTCCCAACCCAGGTATCAAACCCAGGTCTCCTGCATTGCAGGCAGATTCTTTACCATCTGAGCCACCGGGAAAGCCCTTAAAATATAAGCCTAAGACCAAACAGAAGAGATAGGTAGGTAGACAGATAGATGGATGGATGGATGGATAAATGATTGGTGGATCAATAGACATATGACTGATAGATGGATAGATAGAGCTCTGCAGCCAGGGTTTAATAAATGAGCATAAGACCTAAAAAACGATTATATACAAATAAACACACACAAAAGGTGCAGGCCTCACAGACACACAGGCCTGAGTCTGAACCCCAGCCAGACTCAGCTGAGACTTTTTGACAGACACTGAGCCAATGGATGTGACTGGTGATAGAAACAAGGTCCGATGCTGTAAAGAGCAGTATTGCACAGGAACCTGGAATGTCAGGTCCATGAATCAAGGCAAATTGGAAGTGGTCAAACAAGAGATGGCAAGAGTAACATTGACATTCTAGGAATCAGCGGACTAAAATGGACTGGAATGGGTGAATTTAACTCAGATGACCATTATATCTACTACTATGGGCAAGGAATCCTTCAGAAGAAATGGAGTAGCCATCATGGTCAACAAAAGAGTCCTATATGCAGTACCTGGATACAATCTCAAAAACGACAGAATGATCTCTGTTCATCTCCAAGGCAAACCATTCAATATCACAATTATCCAAGTCTATGCCTCAACCAGTAACACTGAAGAAGCTGAAGTTGAACAGTTTTATGAAGACCTACAAGACCTTTTAGAACTAACACCCAAAAAAGATGTCCTTTTCATTATAGGGGACTGGAATGCAAAAGTGGGAAGTCAAGAAACACCTGGAGTAACAGGCAAATTTGCCCTTGGAATGCAGAATGAAGCAGGGCAAAGATTAATAGAGTTTTGCCAAGAAAATGCACTGGTCATAGCAAACACCCTCTTCCAACAACACAAGAGAAGACTCTACACATGGACATCACCAGATGGTCAACACCAAAATCAGATTGATTATATCCTTTGCAGCCAAAGATGGAGAAGCTCTATACAGTCAACAAAAACAAGACCAGGAGCTGACTGTGGCTCAGATCATGAACTCTTTATTACCAAATTCAGACTGAAATTGAAGAAAGTAGGGAAAACCGCTAGACCATTCAGCTATGACCTAAATCAAATCCCTTATGATTATACAGTGGAAGTGAGAAATAGATTTAAGGGATAGAGTGCCTGATGAACTATGGAATGAGGTTCGTGACATTGTACAGGAGATAGGGATCAAGACCATCCCCATGGAAAAGAAATGCAAAAAGGCAAAATGGCTGTCTGGGGAGGCCTTACAAATAGCTATTGCCAAATTCAGACTTAAATTGAAGAAAGCAGGGAAAACCACTAGACCATTCAGGTATGACCTAAATCAAATCCTTTATGATTCTACAGTGGAAGTGAGAAATAGATTTAAGGGTCTAGATCTGATAGATAAGAGAGCCTGATGAACTATGGAATGAGGTTCATGACATTGTACAGGAGACAGGGATCCAGACCATCCCCATGGATAAGAAATGCAAAAAAGCAAAATGGCTGTCTGGGGAGGCCTTACAAATAGCTGTGAAAAGAAGGGAAGTTAAAAGCAAAGGAGAAAAGGAAAGATATACGCATCTGAATGCAGAGTTCCAAAATATAGCAAGACGAGATAAGAAAGCCCTCTTCAGTGATCAATGCAAAGAAATAGAGGAAAAGAACAGAATGGGAAAGACTAGAGATCTCTTCAAGAAAATCAGAGATACCAAGGGAATATTTCATACAAAGACGGGCTCAATTAAGGACAGAAATGGTCTGGACCTAACAGAAGCAGAAAATATTAAGAAGAGGTGGCAAGAATACACAGAAGAACTGTACAAAAAAGATCTTCAGGACCAAGATAATCACGATGGTGTGATCACTCACCTAGAACAAGATATCCTGGAATGTGAAGTCAAGTGGGCCTTAGAAAGCATCACTATGAACAAAGTTAGTGGAGGTGATAGAATTCCAGTTGATCTATTTCAAATCCTGAAAGATGATGCTGTGAAAGTGCTGCACTCAATATGGCAGCAAATTTGGAAAACTCAGCAGTGTTCACAAGACTGGAAAAGTCAGTTTTCATTCTGATCCCAAAGAAAGACAATGTCAAGGAATGCTCAAACTATCACACAATTGCACTCATCTCACATGCTAGTAAAGTAATGCTCAAAATTCTCCAAGCCAGGCTTCAACAGTTCGTGAACTGTGAACTTCCAGATGTTCAAGTTGGTTTTAGAAAAGGCAGAGGAACCAGAGGTCAAATTTCCAACATCCGCTGGATCATGGAAAAAGCAAGAGAGTTCCAGAAAACATCTATTTCTGCTTGATTGACTATGCCAAAGCCTTTGACTGTGTGGATCACAAGAAACTGTGGAAAATTCTGAAAGAGATGGGAATACCAGACCACCAGACTTGCCTCTCGAAAAACCTATATGCAGGTCAGGAAGCAACAGTTAGACCTGGACATGGAACAACAGGCTGGTTCCAAATAGGAAAAGGAGTGTGTCAAGGATGTATAAAAGATGATGCTGTGAAAATGCTGCACTCAATAAGCCAGCAAATTTGGTAAACTCAGCAGTGGCCACAGGACTGGAAAAGGTCAGTTTTCATTCCAGTCCCAAAGAAAGGCAATGCCAAAGAATGCTCAAACTACCGCACAATTGCACTTATCTCACACACTAGTAAAGTAATGCTCAAAATTCTCCAAGCCAGGCTTCAGCAATACATGAACCGTGAACTTCCTGATGTTCAAGCTGGTTTTAGAAAAGACAGAGGAACCAGAGATCAAATTGCCAACATCTGCTGGATCATGGAAAAAGCAAGAGAGTTCCAAAAAAACATCTATTTCTGCTTTCTTGACTATGCCAAAGCCTTTGACTGTGTGGATCACAGTAAACTGTGGAAAATTCTGAAAGAGATGGCAATATCAGACCACCTGACCTACCTCTTGAGAAATCTGTATGCAGGTCAGGAAGCAACAGTTAGAACTGGACATGGAACAACAGACTGGTTCCAAATAGGAAAAGGAGTATGTCAAGGCTGTATACTGTCATCCTGCTTATTTAACTGATATGCAGAGTACATTATGAGAAACACTGGACTGGAAGAAACACAATCTGGAATCAAGATTGCCAAGAGAAATATCAATAACCTCAGATATGCAGATGACACCACCCTTATGGCAGAAAGTGAAGAGGAACTCAAAAGCCTCTTGATGAAAGTGGAAGAGGAGAGTGAAAAAGCTGGCCTAAAGCTCAACATTCAGAAAACAAAGATCATGGCATCTGGTCCCATCACTTCATGGGAAACAGATGGAGAAACACTGGAAATAGTGTCAGACTTTATTTTTTTGGACTCCAAAATCACTGCAGATGGTGACTGCAGCCATGAAATTAAAAGATGCTTACTCCTTGGAAGAAAAGTTATGACCAACCTAGATAGTATATTCAAAAGCAGAGACATTACTTTGCCAACTAAGGTCCATCTAGTCAAGGCTATGGTTTTTCCTGTGGTCATGTATGGATGTGAGAGTTGGACTGTGAAGAAGGCTGAGCGCAGAAGAATTGATGCTTTTGAACTGTGGTGTTGGAGAAGACTCTTGAGAGTCCCTTGGACTGCAAGGAGATCCAACCAGTCCATTCTGAAGATCAGCCCTGGGATTTCTTTGGAAGGAATGATGCTAAAGCTGAAACTTCAGTACTTTGGCCACCTCATGCGAAGAGTTGACTCATTGGAAAAGACTCTGATGCTGGGAGGGATTGGGGGCAGGAGGAGAAGGGGACAACAGAGGATGAGATGGCTGGATGGCATCACTGACTTGACGGACGTGACTCTGAGTGAACTCCAGGAGTTGGTGATGGACAGGGAGGCCTGGCGTGCTGCGATTCATGGGGTCGCAAAGAGTCGGACACGACTGAGCGACTGAACTGAACTGAGCCAATGACCCCCACTACCTTCACCCCATGCATCTTTTCTTCTGGAAAATGGGAGAAATAGGACCATCCCACAGGACTGATGTTGGCATTGAAAGACATTTTATTAGACTTCACAGTGTTTGATAAAGCGTGTGCTGGCCGGAACCGTGAAAGGGTGAGAAACGAAAACCTGTGACAAGCATTATCTCCCTTGACTCACTGACCTGATAGTAAGAAACAAGAAGCTATCTCCAGGCAGCCAGCAGGGCCGTGTGAGCCTTGGGAGTAATGTAGCATTAGCCACATGTTGGTGAATTATTAATATTTTAAATACACCTCAGGTGCTGCCTGGGACATCATGCCATCAGTTATTCCTTTCATGTAATTAACAATGGCCACTAGAATGTTCTGATTTTTCACATTGAGTTTTTTTGTAGGTAGAGTTTTCAACAAGTTAAATATGCAGGCTTCCCAACAATGCCATTTCTATGAACATTTGACAAAGAGAAATGTTCCCTCACACTTGTTAATTCTCGCTGGGGTAACAACATTGTTATTTCTTGCAGGGAGGGTCTCCACCTGAGATGTGCATCCCCTAGGGCAGGCACAGTGGGTGACACAGGGGTCCCGGGGCCCCAGGTTTGAGATTGCAGGCACCCCATGGATCACACGGTCCTTACCCGGCGAGGCTGAGATGGTCTGGTGGGGAGAGATGATCACAGGAATGGTCTCCTCGTCTCGTTCTGAGAAAGCAGGAGGAAAGGAGATGCAATGAGGAAGCGCTTCATTGAGAGCTGAGGGTCAGGGGCTATTGTTTAGCTAATTAGCCACATTCTCTTTTGCAGCAGAGCCAGACATTGTGAGACTCCGCTTTTGTCTGGCAAAGGAAACTGGCTAGCCACGAAATTGAGGCTCTTTGGCCAACGCTTTTCCCAGAAGAGAGATTACTGGAAGAAGCCGCAGTTATACACACATTCCTCTCGCAGATGTTCTATGCTCTGCGATAACAATTAACCATTCCACTCCCCAGCTTCCTGAATGAACCCTTAACAAGAATGTTCTCGATGTCCACGGGACGGGCATTACTTCAAAGGCTCCTCACCCTAAAGTAGCCCCCTCCACACCTGCCACAGAGTCCTGGAGTCAGTTCTGAAAAATAAAAAAGGCACAGGACATCTAGAACCACCTGTCTGTGATGCTAACCCGTGTGTGTGTGCTAAGTCGCTTCAGTTATGTCAGATTTTGTGCAACTCTATGGACTGTAGCCCGCCAAGCTCCTCTGCCCATGGAATTTTCCAGGCAAGAATACTGGATGGGGTGCCATGCCCTCCTCCAGGGGCTCTTCCCGACCGTGGGGTCAAACCTGAGACTCCTGCGTTGGCAGGCGGGTGCCACTGGGAATGGCCACGTGGGAAACCTGCCAACCCCACCCTGAGAGAGAAACAGGGTACCCCAGCTTGGCCACCTGGGCTTGTAATTGAGGAAATTGGCTCTTTGTGGAGGAATCAGAGCCCAGCTCCCCAAGAGGCAGTTCTCCCAGCAGCTTGAAGAACCTGGGCATCTGAACTGGGGCAGAAAGGCCAGCGAAGAGTGGATGAAGGGCTGCCCATGTCCACCACGGCTCCATCCTCATGTCTTCCACTAAAGAACATCTGAAACCCTAATGGGATAAGCTTCAGGCAGCATCCCAGGTGAGCCCAGAGAGCAGCCGGCTTCTCCAGTGACTGAGATCATGATCAGGAGCCTGCGCCTCCCTCCAAGGTCACAGGGTTGCTTCAGGGAGGCAGAAAGGGGAGAAAGATGCCCCAAGGACGAGACACATCCGTGGGTCAAAAGTCCAGGGCGTGTCAGGGTCACCTGGGAGCTTATCAAATATGGGCTGCTCGTTGTTTCTTGTTCAGTACGGCTGGGAGGAGCCTGAGAGTCTGCGTGTCTGATGAGCACCCAAGCGATGCTGCAGCTGGCCGAGGACCACCCTTGAAAGCGGCTGAGACACAGTGTGGGCCTCAGGACACAGGATAATAGGTAGGTGGCGCCCCCTCGTGTTCCTGTGCAGTATCACATGAACAGGATAACGGTGGAGGGGTCGGGATTCCAGGGGATCCCCTCTGCCGGGGAGCAAGGGGCTGATGTGATTGAAACCTCACCAGACACAGAGATTTCCGTTCATGGAAGACTCGATTTTCCCTGTAATAAGACTGAATCTCTGTATTCTCTGGAAGAAGAAAGTCTTTTCCCTTTGTAGACTAATTATATGCCTGAACATAGTTTCAAAGCTCTCTGAAGTGTCCGTGTGTGAGTGTGTGTGTGTCTGCTCACTTGCTCAGTCATGCCCACTCTTTGCAACCCCATGGACTGTAGCCCGCCAGGCTCCTCTGTCCATGGGATTCTCCAGGCAAGAGTACTGGAGTAAGTGGCCAGTCCCTCCTCCAAGGGATCTTCCTGACCCAGGGATCGAACCCTCATCACGTGCATCTCCTGCATTGGCGGATTCTTTACCACTAGTGCCACCTGGGAAGCCCTGAAAAGACCCCGATTGTGTAGTTATTCAGTGTATAAAATTAAGAGAAGCACCATACTGTCCAGAGCAGGGGCCAGGACTTCACCGCTCGGGTGCCTCGAGCACCAAGCTAGATGCCTAGCTCGTAGGAGGCGTGGAAGAAACAGTGAACAAACTTGAAGTGCTAATTGGTGCTGTTCACACATTATTTTCAGGTAGAACTCATGTAAATCAATGCGCGCCCTTGCTATTTTAAATCCTGGTTTCAAGAGCCACGAGACACACTTGTGTGCTAGTCGCTCAGCTTTCTCAGTCATGCCCAACTCTTTGAGACACCCTGGGCTGTAGCCCACCAGGCTCCTCTGTCCATGGAATTCTCCAGGCAAGAACACTGGAGTGGCTTGTCATTTCCAAATCCAGGGGATTTCCACAACCCATGGGTTGAACCTGGGTCTCCTGCACTGCAGGAAGATTGTTTACCGTCTGAGCCTTCAGGCTAGACATGCTTGGGGAAGATGAAAAAAGATAGATTTTTTTCACCAGCTATACCAATGTATAGCTATTTCTGCTTTATTGACTATGCCAAAGCCTTTGACTGTGTGGATCACAATAAACTGTGGAAAATTCTGAAAGAGATGGGAATACCAGACCACCTGACCTGCCTCTTGAGAAATCTGTATGCAGGTCAGGAAGCAACAGTTAGAACTGGACATGGAACAACAGACTGGTTCCAAATAGGAAAAGGAGTACGTCAAGGCTGTATATTGTCACCCTGCTTATTTAACTTATATGCAGAGTACATCATGAGAAATGCTGGACTGGAAGAAACACAAGCTGGAATCAAGATTGCTGGGAGAAATATCAATAACCTCAGATATGCAGATGACACCACCCTTATGGCAGAAAGTGAGGAGGAGCTAAAAAGCCTCTTGTTGAAAGTGAAAGAGGAGAGTGGAAAAGTTGGCTTGAAGCTCAACATTCAGAAAACGAAGATCATGGCATCTGGCCCCATCACTTCATGGGAAATAGATGGGGAAACAGTAAAAACAGTGTCAGACTTTGTTTTTTTGGGCTCCAAAATCACTGCAGATGGTGACTGCAGCCATGAAATTAAAAGACGCTTATTCCTTGGAAGAAAAGTTATGACCAACCTAGATAGTATATTCAAAAGCAGAGACATTACTTTGCTGACTAAGGTCCGCCTAGTCAAGGCTATGGTTTTTCCTGTGGTCATGTATGGATGTGAGAGTTGGACTGTGAAGAAGGCTGAGCACCAAAGAATTGATGCTTTTGAACTGTGGTGTTGGAGAAGACTCTTGAGAGTCCCTTGGACTGCAAGGAGATCCAACCAGTCCATTCTGAGGGAGATCAGCTCTGGGATTCCTTTGGAAGGAATGATGCTAAAACTGAAGCTCCAGTACTTTGGCCACCTCATGCGAAGAGTTGACTCATTGGAAAAGACTCTGATGCTGGGAGGGATTGGGGGCAGGAGGAGAAAGGGACGACCGAGGATGAGATGGCTGGATGGCATCACGGACTCAATGGACGTGAGTCTCTGAGTGAACTCCGGGAGTTGGTGATGGACAGGGAGGCCTGGCGCGCTGCGATTCACGGGGTCGCAAAGAGTCAGACACGACTGCGCGACTGAACTGAACTGAACTGAACCGAACCAATGTATAGACTTCTCATTGAAAACTCCAAAAAATCCTAGTATCCTAGAATTAGGAGAAGGAAATGGCAACCCACTCCAGTATTCTTGCTTGGGAAATCTCATGGACAGAGAAGCCTGGTGGGCTACAGTTCATGGGGTCACAAAGAGTCAGACATGACCCACCAACTGAGCACGCATGCACATCCTAGAATTAGACACAAAGTTACAGCAACTGGGTTCTGATGACTGGCCCTCGAGGTGCAAGCCTTCCAAACAGACCTTGCAGAGGGACCTTCCAAGCGAACTACTATTTGGCTCCCTCTAGTGGTGTGTATTTTAACTTCAGACTTAGAACCCTGTCAACTACCCAGGGATTCATGTTCATAGAATCACCCAGCTTTCTATCCTTCCAAGTGTCATACATGTCTTATAAGCCTGGTGCCAAGAGATTTGCCATATATGTTTTCCTCTCATACCAAAGACACTCAAAGAATTCTATGTGAAATCAAACCAATATTGTAAAGCAATTTTCCCTCAATTAAAAATATTTCTTTAAAAAAGTTACTCAAGAAATAACAACCTGGGAGGAAAAAAGAGTTCTACGTGAGCCCTAATTTTTTCCTTGCATGCTTGTTGCTGAACCAGGGTACAGAGGTTTCTTGATGGCAAGTACTCACTCTTAACTTGGAGTTTGATATTCCTGGTGATGTTGTATTGCCTGCCTTTGTGGGCATACGTCATGGCACAGGTATAGTAGCCTGCGTCCTCCATGGACACATTGTTTACGAGTAAGCGAGTTCCCCTCACACTGAGAAACTTCTGGTTGTCTTGATCCAAAGGGACAGAATCCTTAAGGGAAAATGGTTTTCAAAGTTACACCGTATCCTTGTGTATGTATGGCTGAATCTCTTCATTGTCTACCTAAAGCTATCACAACATTGTTCATCGGCTATACCCCAATACAAAATTTAAAGTTTTTTAAAAAGTTAACCTATATTCTAATTGATGTCTCAAAAGCTATGAACAGCAGCGGTATTATGCATCACTATTGAATTTGCAACAAAAGAATCATCTTGGTATTTACTTTGCAAATATTGTCCTTTGAGGCATGCTTTTAACTGTATTTTTAGGAGCGGGAGTTTCAGCATATAAAATAAAATAGCTGGACTGAAAAGAATGAAATAATGCCATTTGCAGCAACATGGATGGGTCTAGACATTGTCACAGTGAGTGACGCAAGTCAGAAAGAGAAATATCATATGACATTGCTTATATGGGGCTTCTAAAAAGAAATGATATAAATGAACTTATCTACAAATAAGAAATAGACTCACAGACCTAGAAAACAAACTTGCAGTTGCTGGGGGGAAGGATAGTTAGGGAGTTTGGGATGGACATGTCACACAGATATATTTTAAATGGATAACCATCAAGGACCTACTGTTTAACACAAGGAACTCTGCTCAGTGTCATGTGGCAGCCTGGATGGGAGAGGAGTTTGGGGGAGAGTGGATACATGTTATGTATGGCTGAGTCCGTTCGTTGCCCACATGAAACTATCACAAGATTTTTGTGAATTGGCTATACCCCATTACAAAATAAAGAATTTGTAATAAATGGCTGGGTCTGTTTAACCACAAGGATTAAAGCACATTTGCTTCAGCGCAACGAGGAAAAAAGAAACTATCTTCTTTGACAAAGTAGGCCATTAAAATATAAATATATTTATGGCCTAACTGGTGCGTATAGGCCCTGGGAAACATCCAGAAAGGAGTGCTATGATTTAGTCTTGGTGAATGACCACAAGAGTTGATGTTGCAGTAATCACGTTAAGAATCATTTCAAGATAAAGAGTCAGGAGAGATGGAGAAGATTTTGTAAGAGAAAACTGAGTGTGAGACATGAAGCCGCACTCTGGACAAAGGTACTGCAGAGCAGAGTAGAGGAAACACCTCATGAGCACAAAATGTTCTCGGGAACATCTCTTTCAAAACCATGACAATCGCAATCGTTGAATAGAACCCTGAGTCATTTCACAGACTTATTCTGAATGAGAACACGGGCATAACTGGAAGAGTTTGTCAGCCACATGACTCATTAAGTCTAGTTGAACAATATACTTAATTAAAAACAGAGATTTCATCATTCCCAACACGTGATCAAATATGAACAAACCCAAACAGGGCTCAGATGGTCAAGAATCTGCCTGCAATGTGGGAGACCGGTTTTGATCCCTGGATCAGGAAGATCCCCTGAAGGAGGAACTGGCAGCCCACTCCAGTATTCTTGTCTGGAGAATTCCACAGGCAGAGGAGCCTGGCAGGCTACAGTCCATGGGGTTGCACAGAGTTGGACACGACTGAGCGACTCACACACACACACAGAGTGTGGGTTTCTGATTAGTGTACTTCAAATGTGAACATCTCTAGTGTGTCGATTAAGTTTAAAAACATAAAACAGGGCAGAACCACACGGTTCTTCCAGGGTCTACCGGTCTCCAGGGTTCCCTGTGTGGCGGGGATGTGCGCGTTCTGGCCTCCACGGTCAGAGGTCTGACTTCACCGTCTGCCGGCTGAGTGACCTTGGGCTCACACTTGTGTGTCTCCCTCTCCTAATCCATAAAATGGAGATGTTAACAGCCCCTGCTGCACTGGGTTCATGCCGGACACTTGAGAACAGAATTGGACGCAGCGCATGCCCAGCGACGGTCAGCACTCTTGGGACGGGAACTGACCTAAGTGCTACCAGGATGCCCTATCCACCCTCATTTACACACCAAGCACTGCCCAGGGTGTGTCACACACTTGCTCCATGTCAACTCGAAAAGTCTCAGGTGGTGGGAGGGATGAACTGCCGCCTTGCAGAGAAAACAGGTTAAAGAGGGACAAAAGCTGACCAAGGCTAGACAACAGGTCACTGAAGATGCAGGGTTTCCAGTCCAGACGGGTCACCCCCCAAAATCGATGTTCTTTCCTCTATTGTAAAATCTCCCACTTGACTTTTTCATGCTCTTATGAAACCAAGAGTTCCTCTATTGGGTGGACTAATTCATAAGAGCTGGCTCCTTACTGGGTTCGTTAAAAAGGTCGTTCAGGCTTTGCCATGCCATCCTATACAAAAAAACTGAACGGACTTTTTGGCCAACTCAATATTTTCTCTGAAAATCACTTAAAAGTTTCCAGTGTTAACTTGACATACTATAGCTATTTTGTAGTCAGAATCCTTGTCAATTAGTCAACCTATTTTTTTTACTGAAGTGTTCATTTCTATCCATTTTTAAACAAGTAACTGTACTTTTCAGTATCAACTCACAGTCTATATCGGGGTCAGCAAATTTTTTCTGTAAAGAGCCAGAAAGTAAATATTTTAGGCAACATGTCTTCTGTCCAACTACTCAACTCAGCTATTGCTGCCCCATAAAAACAGAGACAAATGAGCATGTCTAGTAAAATATTACTTACAGACACTGAGATTTGAGTTTTATATCATTTTCACAGGTCATGAAATAAGTCTTCTTTTAATTTTTTAAACGATTTAAAAACGTGAAAACTATCCTTAACTGGATAGTTAACATCCAAAAATGAGCAGCAGCTAATATTTAAAATGGATAATAACAAGGACCTACTCTACAGCACAGGGAGCTCTGCTCGATGTTATGCGGCAGCCTGGGTGGGAGGGGAGCTTGGGGCAGAACAGGTACATGTATATGTATGGCTGAGCCCCTTTGCTGTCCACCTGCAACTATCACAGCATCATTCATTAAATATACTCCAATACAAAATAAAAAGTTAAAAAACAGGAGCAGCAGCTCACTGGCCCGCGGCTGCCTTCGGCCCACCCCTGGTCTACACAAGGGAGCTGACAGCAGCATTTATCAAGCAAGATAGGAGATTGTGTCTACACCAATATTTACTCCTTTAACCCAAAGGTTAATTTTCATGTGCTCTTACAAAAACTCTATTAACACGTACATAAAGTTTTAAATGGTTCTTTCTAAATTTCTATAGAGTAGAAAGCTACTTTCTTCAGCTTTTATTTATTCTGCATTCATTTCACACTCTGTCTTTTCAAATCACTATCTGAGGATGCTTCCTCAAGCCCTATAAAGATGCATAGAATATACTAATCATGGCCCTTTAAAAAAATCACTGGTTAAAAAAATAGAAAAGTGAACATATTGCCTTCAGAATGGGTATTTTATATCGTTTCTATGGCTCTCAAACAAGTGTTCATTAAATGGCAACTTTTAGAGACGTACCTTGTACCACTGAATCTTCACGTCAGCACTGTTACCGATGAATTCACTCAGATCAGGACAAACTAGTAGCCCAGAGGCTGACAAGGGTATAATTTGTGGGTAGAAGATGAGAGGCACGGAGGCGTCTGTCTTCTCGAAAACCCTGAGCTCAACGGACATTTTGTCACAGTAAGAGGCATTTCTGATTGAAAAGGGGAGAAAAAAATACAAATGGCGAGGCAGGATGAAAGTAAAACTGAACAAAATTAAGAATAACTTCCCCAGTCTCAGTGAGTACTTCATTCCGTATTTTTCTCACTAGTCTTGTAGTATTTCTGTCCCTAGTCCTTTTGAATCTTTGGCGGGCAAAAGAAGTACCGTGTCATAATTGTCATACAGGAATGGTGATGTATTCTGCATGTTTCTCAAAGGACCCTTCACAAGCCTGCTTTCAAGGCCATTGAGGCCACTAAGAAGAAATTCCAGTTTCTTAGTGCAGAAGGCAATGGCAACCCAGTCCAGTATTCTTGCCTGGAGAATCCCGGGGACAGAGGAGCCCAGTGGGCTATAGGCCGTGGGGTTGCCAAGACTGAGACACAACTGGGGTGACTTAGCGCACGTACACAGGAAACTCCAAGTCCTCTTCAAAGGGGTCTACCCCCTCCCAGGTTCTGGGGGTGCTTCAGCACAGCCCCAACATGCTCCAGATTCCTAGCCCAGGAAACCTTATCCAGATGGAGAGACTGTTTCCGAAGAGCCACTGTTTCCGTAGAAAGAATATCCCCTTTACTTCTCTTGGAAATCGTGTATCAACTGAAATCACATATCAGGAAACTGCTAAGATCTTTGGATAAGATCTGTGAAGCATTTTTTTCAATACTGCATGGGGGAAATGAACATAGTAAGTTTGTTTGGGTTTTGCTTTTTTGGTTGGTCGAACAATAATCTCACTATCATCATTCTATCAGGACCTTAGAACTGGAGAAAAGGCAGAGGCAACATGTTGATATTAATAGAAACAGAGAATTGGAAGCCTGCAATTGACACGTATATACTATTGATACCATGTGTAAAATGGACAGTTGATGGGAGCACGCTGTACAGCACGGGGAACACGCCCAGCGCTCTGCGGGGACCTGAACGGGAAGAAGGCCGGAAGGGAGTGGGTGCACGCATAGGCACAGCCGCTTCACCGTGCTGTGCAGCGGAGACTGACGCCACACTGCAAAGCAGCTACGCGTGCTTAGTCACGCCACGTCCAACTCTTTGCGACCGTTTGCACT
The DNA here is from genome assembly GCA_006408695.1 of Aepyceros melampus. Taxonomy (NCBI): domain Eukaryota; kingdom Metazoa; phylum Chordata; class Mammalia; order Artiodactyla; family Bovidae; genus Aepyceros; species Aepyceros melampus. The sequence continues at coordinate 474,711 of SJXQ01002154.1, read as the reverse complement.
AGAGCCTGCCAGGTTCCTCTGTCCGAGAGGTTTTTCAGTCAAGAATACTGGAGTGGGCTGCCATTTCCTCCTCCAGGGGATCTTCCCGACCCAGGAATCGAACCCGCGTCTCCTGTGTCTCCTGTACTGCAGGCAGACTCTTTACCCACCGAGCCATTGGAGAAGCCCAGTTAAAATTTAGAAACAAAAATAAATTCAGCTGAATATTTTTAAAAAAAATGTTTAAGGTTAGAATGGTAAATGTTGTATTATCCTTGTGTCGCCACAATTAAAGAGGAAAAAAGCAGCAGGGCAAAGAAGGGGGAACTAAGTCCCATGTCAGGAGCTGCGGGTTCCAGCCTCAGCTCCACACGCACCACCTGGGAGAACTCTATGAGCCTGGCTCTCCCCGCCCCAGTAAGCATTTGGATTAACTGCTTCCTAAAGTCTCTCCCCCGTCTCCAATCCGACTCAGGGTTCTGCATATGTATTCCTTAAGTCCTTGTGGATTCAGCAGTGGGAAAAAAACACCACGCCCCTGCACGCTGGAGTGTCTGTTCTAATGTGGTGGACAAGGCCTTAAATACATCAAACCAGTAGACGCATGTCAGATGGAGACAAAGAGCTACAGGTTCAGGAGAGAGAGTGACAGGAAGCCCGCTCTAGACAAAGGAGCCAGGGACATCCTCCTCCTAGAGGTGACACTTGGACAAAGACTTCAGTGAAGGGGAGAGCGGGCACCGCGAGGACATCTGGGGACAGGCTTCCGGCTAGGAGGCATTTCAGGAACAGTGAGGCAGACGTAAACTGGGTTCCCCCCTGTGGGCTGGATTTGGAAGTTCAGGTTGTTTTGGAGATGCCATGCAAGCATCTGTTGTAGAAAAGCCCCTCCCCTCTTCTTGTCCCCAAGGGGCTGACCTGGCCGTGCAGATGTAGGTGCCGGAGTCTGCCCGGGAGGCTGGCACGATCCAGAGAGCTCCGTCTTGGATCCACACGCGCGACTCTTCTTCCCTGGGACCGCAGCGGCAGAGTCATTTCTACGCCAAGTCACGTTGACATGGGCGCTGGTAGACTCCCAGTGGAGCACCTGGGGGCACCTCAAGACCAAAGGCTCCCCTTCTACCTGGAACCTCGTTTTGGGGTACCTGCCATGAAATCGGCAGCTTCCTGCAGCCACTGAAGGACAGAGAATCCACAGTCAGGTTTTGGGTCTCTCCAGGGACACTACATGCCCTGAGGATGGGGGGACCCCATCAACAAATCTGAGAGCTCACAATGCTCTCAAAGCTCCCAGGTAATGACATTAGGGCTGCTAACAAGGTCCATTTACATTTTGTGGGAAGAGTTAAATTAAGTTCACAAGATAACAAAAAAAATTTTGGTCTTTTTTAAGAATTTTTTTTTTTTTTAATGTGGACCAGTTTTAAAGTCTTTACTGAATTTGTTACAATACTGTCTCTGCTTTATGTTTTGGATTTTTGGCTGTGGGGCATGTGGGATCTTAGCTCCCTGACCAGGGACCAAACTCACAGCCCTTGCATTGGAAGGCAAGGTCTTAACCTTACTGGGCCGCCAGGGAAGTCTCAAGTTTGGCCTTATTTTTGACTTGATGACAGCTGGCCATTCAGAGTCGATCTTGATTGAGTTCAGCTTAGTTCCAACACACTGGATGGTAAAAATCCAAAGGCACCTTTTATCAAGGGCAAAAGCACTGTCTCTTTGGTTTGTTTCTTTGGCAGGAGTGACTGACGCCCACAGCAAACTCATCCACCAGAGGAGAACGGCAAGAGAAGACTGTGTCTCCTTCCAAGGCATGGATGGCCACACCTTGCTTCTCAATAACAACAAAATTTCCCTAGATAAAAGCAACTCCTATCCCCAGGTGGCTCAGCGGTATAGAATATGCCTGCCAATGCAGGAGACATGGGTTTGATCCCTGGGTTGGGAAGATCCCCTGGAGAAGGAAATGGCAACCCACTCCAGTACTCTCGCCTGGAGAACCCCATGGACAGAGGGGCCTGGCGGTAACAGTCATGGGGTTGCAGAGAGTCAGCTTAGTGACTAAACAACAACATCCCTAGAGAAGCTGCAGGCAAGCCCCTCCGGCTGAAAGTCACTACTTACCCGTGTGCTCCTCAGACTGCACGGTGAAGGTGGACACACCCATTATCAATATGGACAAGAGGAACATGGCTCCCAGAAACTTCTGGAGGACACAGGAAGGGGAGACTGCCAGCCCAGCACACCAGAGCCTAGAGGAGGAGACAGACGGAGCAGGTGTCACCAGGAGCCACTACACCAGAAGAGAGGACCCCGAGAGGGTGGTCCTGGGCTGCTTTCTAGAGCTTTTATCTGATAATAGAAACCCTGCAGCCTAGATTTTATATATGTATATATATATATTTTTTTTTTTAACAAGAAAACTCAAATGTTTTTAATCTGTTCTTCCTCTCTGGCAATTTTCACTTGAAATAGGAGTTTTGTGTCCTAAGTCTCTCTCTCTCTCCTGAAATGCACCTTAGCACTCCCGGCTCCTCGGCCCAAGAGGCTCTTTCCTCATCTAAGGCCACTGCTAGTGTCTTGCCTCAAACACCACTCTTCACGAGGTCTTCCCTGACCTTCCTGTATAATTGCACCCACTTCTGCCCCGACACTCCATCTTTCCTTTCCAGCTCTATTGCTCTCTCGACATTTATCATCAACTATGTCTCATCTCACCAGCAGGTAAGCTTCAGGTGCTCAGGATTCTCATTCATTTTGTTCAGAGTTGTTTCCTAATTCCTGTCTGTTGAGTGAGAAATGAGTGCATCAATCACAAAGTCCAAAGGCCCTCATATTAACGTTAAATATAACTTTAAGTCAATATAACTTTCAAGTTAAATGTAACTTGTCAGAGAACTTTTGCTATAGTCCTTATGGATTAACTCTTATTTTACACACAATTCTGACATAACCTGAGAATTCTATATAATCTGTGGTCTAGAGCGTCCCAGAGGAAAAAGCAAAATGAGGGCCCAAAACTGAATATTTTACACTCCTCCCCATCAACCTCCCCGAGCTGGAGTATCAGACGGCCCCTGTACTTCCCCCCGGGGCCCTCCGCACCTCCCCCCGGAGCATCCGCATCTCCGCTGGTCCCTCTCACGCTCTATCACAGTTGCCTGTTGTATCGCCAGCCACTGCCACAACAATACTCCTAACAAGCCAGCCCCAAACCAGTGCCATAGAGCCCAGTCTTTCGTTCTCGCTCACAGGTCTGCGGGTGAGATGGAGGTTGGCCGACCTAGATTACGCTGGGTTAGGCTCAGCTCCGAGCTTCAGGTGGGACCCAAGTCAGCTCATGGATGTCTCACTCTCCTTGGACCAGTGACTTTCTGGGAGGTGATGTTCTCATGTGACGGCAAAACATAAACAACGTGGGCAAAAGCACGCGAGGTCTTGCTTGCTCAGAACTAGCTCACTCTTGTTGGCCCACATTCCATTGGCCAAAGCAAGACACGTGGCCAAACCTGCCATCTGTGGGGCAGGTAAATACCCCCACCTGTAGAGGGAGGAGTTACCCCAGGAGGGAATGAAGTGGGCACCATCAGGCCTTGGACCACACCTGTGGACCCGAGGGGTGGGGACAGATTTGAGGACACAATACTCAGAAGCTCAGTGTCCCACTCTTTGCGACCCTATGTGTGGTAGCCTGTCAGGCTCCTCTGTCCATGGGATTCTCCAGGCAAGAAAACTGGAGTGAGTAGCCATGCCCTCCCTGAGGGGATCTTCCCAACCCAGGGGAAGAGCAAACACACATCTCCTGCATTGGCAGGCAGATTCTCTACCACTGAGCCACCTGGGAAGCCCATGAGGACACAGGCTCCATCTTATTCAGTTTTCATGGACTGCGTGGTGCCCACTCCCAGAAAGAACCAGGGAATGTGCACACCTGAAAGTCAGCTAGCGGACTGGGACTGATGAATGAATCCAGATAAAAACACCCTTGCCAGAACCCACCTTCATATTCTTGAAGGAGTTTGGCTTGTTCCCCGTTCCCTGGCACAGATATCATTCAGAATGGCTCACAGTAAATGCGATGGCTCTTAGTTTGCCAGGGCAGTGTTGGCAGACAGAGGAAGTGACCCTTGAACTCTAGAAACCTCCCCCACCTCATCACTGGGCAACCACCAGAAGATGGGGGCCCAGAGCTGTGTCCTGAGCTCCCCTACTGGTGACAAGTGGTGACATGGAGAACCTGAGACTTTCCCCTTAGCTGGGTGTCCACTCTGGGCTGTCTTACCATCAGCTCTTCCTGCCTCTATTCCTGTAACTTTGCCTGTAACCCCACTCAAGGTTCACCAGGCCATTTACTTAGCATAAAGGTAACCCAAACATTGACCATGTTGCTTTATCCTCTTTGGACAGGGACTTCCCTGGTGGCTCAGATGGTAAGGAATTTGCCCACAATGTGGGAGACCCAGGTTCGATCCCTGGGTCAGGAAGATCCCCTGGAGAAGGAAATGGCAACCGACTCCAGTATTCTTGCCTGGGAAATGCTGTGGAGAGAGGAACCTGGCAGGCTACAATTGAAGGGGTCGCAAAGAGTCAGACACAACTGAGCAACTGACACAGGCAGCTAATCCCATCCTAGCTGTACTGGTCCTAGCCAGGCTCATGAGATCTCTAGTGAGGACTGAAAGAAATAGGAGTTAAACACACGTACAATCAATACCTGTAGTCATGTACGGATGTGAGAGCTGGACCATAAAGAAGGCTGAAGAATTGATGCTTTTGAACTGTGGAGCTAGAGAAGACTCTTGAGACTCCCTTGGACAGCAAGGAGATCAAACCAGTCAATCCTAAAGGAAAGCAACCCTGAATATTTTTTGGAAGAACTGATGCTGAAACTGAAGCTCCAATAGTTTGGCCACCTGATGTGAAGAGCCGACTCATTAAAAAAGACCCTGATGCTGGGAAAGATTGAGGGCATGAGGAGAAGGGGTGACAGAGGATGCGATGGTTGGATGGCATCATTGATTCAATGGACATGGGTCTGAGCAAACTCCAGGAGATGGTGAAGGACAGGGGATCCTGTGTGCTGCAGTCCGTGGGGTTGCGAGTCAGATACGACTTGGTGACTGAACAACAGCAATCAATACCACAAATCTGAATAAATGAGTGACGTCAAAGACGCTGACACAGGGACCAGGGGGCCAGTGACGGCTGCTGCGCCAAGTTCTGAGTGTTGATCCTTTTGTTTTGCCCCTGTGATGTGAATATCATGCCAAATCCATGGATGATAAAGTAGAAGAGATTAAAAAGGAGAAGTAGCTTGGTCAATATCTCACAGCTAGTACATGGGGCTGATGTTTAAACCCAGGATTGGTGATTCCAAAGCCCCTAGTCTTCAGAAACAAAGTTTCTATGACAGGTGCTAACTTCCTTCTCCAGGGTCTGCTTCCCCAATAACAGAAACCCTCCGATTCTTAACTGAGCACCTCCCATCCCACACAAAGACTACATTTCCCAGCCTCTCTTGCAACTAGGAGTGGCCTCATGACAAAATCTGGGCCAATGAAATGTAAGTGGAAATGTATGATCCTCCCAGACATCAACTTAAAACGATCCTGAAAAACTTCAAAGACTTAGCTGCAAAATCTGCCTTGCTGCCAGCTCAGTGTGGATACAGTGGCTGGATGGGGCCGTGTGCAGACCCTGTGCGGAAGAAGCCTGGTCCTCAGCGCCTTCGTGGAGCTGCCAACACCCCTATCCTCTGCCCTCTTTGTTCAGGCTTCCTGTCACCCCTACCCTGAACCCCTAATTTCAAGGAGCTCAGGGAAGGAGCCCCACAGGGATCTGTCACACACAACATTCTCGCTGCTCTTCTTTCTGAGACCTGACTCTTAAAAATAAAACATTTCTGCCTGTTGACTGTAAAAAGTCATCTCAACTCTCCTGGGATGAAAGCACCCCCAAGGCTCAGGCTTAGCCTCCTCTGATGGGGAGAAGGTTTGTAACCACTTTTAAAGTCGCTCTGACCCCAAGAGTCAGGCTGCATCCACTCTGGGTGGCTGCCTGCTAAAGCCTTGGAACTGGGAGGGGATCCAAGAAATCTCACGCCATCACTTTCTCTTTAGCCTCCTCTCTAAACTACATCTGGTGGGGGTGAGGAGTAGGGCTGACCCAACAAGGACACCCTGTTCCAGGGGAACAAAATTCTACACTGTTGCTCTCCTCCCAGACCAGCCCCTGCCCATCCATCCCTGACCCGTGCTGGACCCCCTAGTCCCACCTGGCCCCTGACACCCACACGGACGCTAGGCCCTGCCTGGACCCCTAGCCCACGGTGGCTCCCCAAGCCACCGCTAGGGCCTCTGCAGCCCCCCCTCATACCACCCGGCCCCCGTGTTACCTGGGCTCCCCCATCCCTGGCCTGGACGGCCAGCCCCGCCTGGGCCACGGATCCCCTCCTGGGCACCCAGTGCCACTGAGGCTCCCTGTCCCTGGCCTGGACCCCCAGGCCCGCCTGGGCCCCCAGCCAGAGGCAGCTGTCTCCAGTCCTCTCTGTGGACTTTGGCAAAACAGCAGCTTCCCTGTGACCTCTCCAGGAAGTGGCTTCAGACAATTAAACCACAAACACATAGCAGTGATCATTTTCAATCATCTAAACCTCAGAAGCAGGCTGGAACCAGAGCTGCTGCAGTGTGGGAAACCTCGGGTTTTTGGCAGCCCCGAGGAAGAAGAGTTCATTTTGCAGCAAAATGCTGTTTTTCCTGTCCTACTTTCTTTAAATGTGTCTTTAAATTACAGGCAATTTGACATTTCTGCTTGAATCCGAGATGACCTTCTTACTGGAAGAAAGAAATTGTAAAGGCATCTTGTTCCAAGTATTTGAGTGACAGTTTTAGCTTTATTTTTTTCTTCCGTCAAATGACCTGTTTTGCTAAACTCAGTGTAAAAGTAGAGAGGAATAGGAGGCAAATTAGGGACCAGGCTCAGAAAATGACCAAAAATGTGGGGAAAGTTGAAAAAAAGAAAAAGAATGAAGGAAGGTGGAAACTGTTGGTGGTTCAACCTAAGCCAGGGGTGCCCGGGGAGGGGAAGGGGCGGGAAGGAGGCAGAGGCCTGAGCAGCGCCCAGCACAGGCCGCCTGAGGCTCAGTGGCCGTACCTGCTGGGGACCTGGGCCTGACTCCTGCTCAAGGATGGACACGCAGCCTACGGGTGTGCAGGTGTTCACTTCGCCTTTTACTTTAATTCTGAACAATTCCAACAGACTAAGAAGTTGCAGTAAGCAATTCCAATCGACTAAAAAGTGGCAGGGAGTTATATATACTAAAAAGTAGAACACCAGTCAGTATGTATCTTATCTTGTTATTATTGTTTAGTCGCTCAGTCGTGTCTGACTCTTTGAGACCCCATGGACTGTAGCCTGCCAGACTTATCCGTCCATGGCATTCTCCAGGCAAGAATATTGGAGAGGGTTGCCCCTGCCTTCTCCAGGGGATCTTCCTGACTCAGGAATTGAACCCGTGTCTCCTGTATTGGCAGGTGGATTCTTCACCACTGAGCCGCCTGGGAGGCCCAGTGTATCTTACCCAGCATCACCCATTTTGGTTTATTCTCTTCTCTGTCTTTCTGTCTGTCTCTCTTTCTGGGCCTCTGACCCTTGCATGACCCCTCATAACCTCTGTGCTTCTCAGAAACTTAGATCCAAATACTTTTCATGTTGTTTCAGCTGTTAATTTAGAAAAAATTTCCAAGCTTAATTTTGATGTAAATAGTAACTTCCCATAGTTTTCAGAAGTGGGGCCTGGGCCCCCAAACCCTGGCTGGACCCCCAGCCCTGCTTGGGCCCGCCTCAATCCCACCTGGGCCATACACATACACACACACACACACACACACTCACTTTCCCCTGAACACCTGAAAGTTTATTGAGAGTGAAATAAGCAAACATCAGCTCCAGAGATAAAAGGACCAAAAATTTTACTCTCTCGTATATTTGAGTATGTCTCTTAATTCACCTAGAAGATGAAACTTTTCTTTATTTCTACCTTCACCTTGTTCCCGGAAGGTTTTAAGCCACTACTAGTGGCTTCCGTCTATGAGTCAGGAAGTACAGTCATCCAGCACACAAAGACGCAGTGCCAGACCTTGACTATCGGTGAAGTCAAATATCTCCCAGCCTCACGCCTACCACTGAGTCACGTCCAGTTTGCAAATTCCTAAAAATCTAAACAGGGTGTTTCAGGCATGTGATACAAACCCCCCTGAAACCTATGGAGAAATAAATATTTACATCAAAATTAAGCTTGGAAAAGCAATTACAAATTCAATGTTGAAGCCAAATAACAAGTATTTGGAACTAGGTCTCTGGGAAGCACAGAATGTTAGGCATTTGAGATTCTCTAACTTCAGATACAGAGAAATAACAGACAGGTTTGAGGCAGACAAATGTGTTGGTTCAGAGCAGAATCCCTGAGAGATGTCCACACACTACTTTTGTCCTGTAGAAGAGAGAAGCTAGCATTTCCCTCCCACCTGGGATTAAGGGAATCTGGAGCAGGACAGTGGGACTGCTTCAGGTCTGCGTGGCTGTGTCAGCGGCAAGTCTTGACCCTAATGGAGTCGGGGGACAGATGCACTAACTGAAGCCAGGGCACAGGAAGACCCTTCTTTGGCAGAAACAGCCATCGGGCCACATTCGGCGGAATCTCAAAGGGGAGAACTTGATAAGGCTCAGGCTCAGCTCCACCATGGGCTACACACTCTCTTTCTACTGTACTGTCCACCAGTAAGCGTCTTTCTCTCTAAAATCACCCTTTCCCAGTGAATTTATCTGCAAAACGGAAGTAGGGCTACAGATGGAGAAAACAAACTTATGGCTACCAGGGGGTAAAGAAGGGTGGAGGGATAAACTGGGAAAATGGGATTGACCAATACACACTGCTGCATATAAAACAGAAAACCAACAAGGACCTTCTGTACAGCACAGGGAGCGCCACTCAACACTGTGTAATGACCTATGGGAAAAGAATCTCAAAAATAAAAAGGAGCAAATAGGTGTATGTATATAACTGATTCACTGTGCTGTACATCTGAAACTAACACAACATTATGCATCAACTATACGCCAACAAAAAATTTTTTAACAAAAATAAATTTTTAAAATTAAATTAAAAAATAAATAAAATCACTCCTTCGTGTCAAACTTTTTGAACTTTGACCAACTTCTGCCCCAGGAACTATTACCCAAGAGATTCAGCAAATCAGCCTAGCTCATCCTGCCACTCAAATACTCCATTCACGTGCTTAATTCCCAGCAAGCCGCAGTCGTTCAGAGCCCCTGGGGGTTCTGGACCAGCAAGCAAAGACACTTCCTTGCTTTTTCCTGCATCAGCCCCTCCCACAGGCCAACCCTCAACAAGCCCTCCTCTAGCTCAGAATAGTCCCCTGTAGTCACCCAGCGGGACAGACATGGAGGCTGGAGCCCTGAGGCCCTTGGCACCCACAGTACAAGTCCACCAGGCTTCCAATTCTCCCAGCCCGAGGTTTGTGTAGAAGGGATTCGGTACTCTGAACAACTCCACAGAGCAAAACTGATGGGTCTGGTAAGAGTGTGTCATCCCCAGCAAACATGAACAATGGAAACAGACTCAGATACATGAAGCAGGTTCCCCAAGGCCAGAGAGCTGATGGAGTGATGAGGTAGGGTGTAAACCTCGATCTACACGATCCTCATCCTTGGGACTGGATCTCGGCTCTGAGGAAGCACCGGCACCTGGAGCTGGAGGGGGTTCCAGGAGCCATCAAGCTTAGCAGCCCACCTACACAGTCTTCCCAAACCTCCTCCACAGATGGCCACGCTGGCACCTCGTAAGATGGACACCTCCAGTCTTAGAAAGATCTCCTCAGAAACATCTGTCATTTCAGGATGCAGGTTTGCCTACCCCTAAGGATGGGACCCCACTCCAGTACTCTTGCCTGGAAAACCCCATGGACAGAGGATCCTGGTAGGCTGCAGTCCATGGGTCTTGAAGAGTCGGACATGACTGAGCAACTTCACTATCACTTTTCACTTTCCTGCATTGGAGAAGGAAATGGCAACCCACTCCAGTGTTCTTGCCTGGAATATCCCAGGGACAGGGGACCCTGGTGGGCTGCTGTCTATGGGGTCGCACAGAGTCGGCCACAACTGAAGCGACTTAGCAGCAGCAGCAGCAAGTCCACTCAATGGCCAGATTCTATCCTGGGGGCAGCTCGGAAGAAGTCCTTCTGTATCTTCCAAGAGTCTTGAGGGTCAGGGAAAGGTGACCAGATTGTTCAATGAGAAGCAGAGAAGAGGTGGTTGTTGTTCATTTGCTAAGCTGTGCTCAACTCTTGTGACCCCATGAACTGCAGCATGCCAGACCTCCCTGTCCCTCACCATCTCCCAGAGTTCACCCAAGTTCATGTCCACTCAATCGGTGATGCCATCCAACCATCTCATCCTCTGCTGCCCTCTTCTCCTTTTGCCTTCAATCTTTCCCAGCATCAGGGTCTTTTCCAATGAGTGTGGCCAAAGTATTGGAGCTTCAACTTCAGTATCAGTCCTTCTAATGAATATTCAGGGTTGATTCCCCTTAGGATTGACTGGTTGAATCTCCTTGCTGTCTAAGGGACTCCCAAGAGTCTTCTTCAGCACCACATTTCAGAAGCATCAGTTCTTAGGTGCTCAGCCTTCTTTATGATCCAGCTCTCACTTCCATACATGATTACTGGAAAGATCCCAGATTTGACCACATGGACCTTTGTCAGCAATGTGATGTCTTTACTGTTTAATACACTATCATCTAGATTTGTCATAGCCTAGACATGGAGAAGAGGCAGCTACTCAGAAAAAGAGGGAGGGCTGATGGAGGAAAACATACCCACAAAGATGCAGCAGCCGCCTGCCCAATGACAGAGAAGAAAAACTACTAGGAAGAGTGCAAGAGCCAAACAGCGCAGCAGAGCCCCGTAAGAGCAGGTACAAGCAGCCCCACCGCCTCTCCACGCAACAGAGCCCCTAAAGAGCAGGCACAAGCGTACCCCGCCGCCTCTCCATGCAGCAGAGCCCCGTAAGAGCAGACACAAGCGTCCCCCGCCGCCTCTCCATGCTTCATGACAGTGTCTAGGTGTTCCAGCACAAAAAGGCTGGCGTCTGTAATGATGTTCCCTGAATCATGAAGAACAGTTTCAATCCCGCTCTCAGTCATTAAAGAGAATATATAATGCCATCTGCAGCAACATGGATGGACCTAGAGATTGTCTTACTGAGTGAAGTAAGTCAGACAAAGAGAAACTGCATATGATTCCAATCTAAAAAGGAAATAATACAAATGAATGTATTTTCTCTGGACCTTCTTTCTCAAGATTAGGAGGTGCATTATGCATGTGGTGGGGATAACAGCGAATTATCTTCCAGTGTATTTCCCCTCCCGTTTCCTCTGAGTCTTCAGACACTATGGCCCTAAAAGAGGGAAAGAGCAAAGGCTTGCTCGGTAAGGAGGGCAGGAAGTGGACTCAACATAGGGGATGTCAAAGTTGGGAAAGAGGGCTCTACCCACACTTCCAGGCTCATAATCTGAGGGCAGAGGGACAGCTCTGCTTTCCAGCTGGGCCCCTCGAGGAATTCCCACCAGGGTAAAGTAGGGAGCCCTGATCAAGTTGGCAGCACCCAGGGAGGATGGAGACATTGGCATGTTAAGGTGCAGGGAGGCAGGGTTAGTTACCTGTGAGTCTCACTTCTTTGCTGATGGGGAGGAAATACAGCTCTCCCTGTGCTTCCAGTGGGGAACTGGGGCAAGCTGAGATCTGAGCTGATATGGGGCTGCCAGGATGAAAGACAAGATGACCTAGAGGCTGCGGGACACTCAGTCCATAAGGAGCAGTACAGCTGACTATGAAAACATGTCCCTGCGAACATGTGTGCTAAACTGCTTCAGTCGTGTCTGACTCTCTGCAACCCCATGGACTGTAGCCTGCCAGGCTCCTCTGTCCGTGGGACTCTCCTGGCAAGAATACTGGAGTGGGCTGCCCCGCCCTCCTCCAGGGGATCTTCCCGACCCAGGGATCTAACCCATGTCTCCTCTGTCTCCTGCATGGGCTGGAGGGTTCTTTTCCACTAGTGGCACCTGGGAAACCCAGAAACATGTCCTGACCAGCTAGTAAATAACCGCTTACTTAAGCCCTGAGCTCTCTACCCTCTGCCGTCCCAGAGACGCACCCGAGGTCCTCATGGTCCAAAACTAGTGCAGCACCTGCTCTGACTGATCGGTGCCCCTGCCCTGCTGGTTGGCACACGTGGGGGGTATCACCTGCACAGCTAGCCAGTCTAAGCCAGGGGAGAGCCAAGGCCATGGCTGGGGCACAGAAAACCGTGGGGCCACCGAGGGGCACAGTGGGCCCATGTCAGCCGATGCATCGGCTCTGCCTCCCAGGCAAGACCAGCCCCGGGTTTCCCAGCCATGAACTTCAGCGGGAGATGTAGGTGGACGCTGTGTGCCCAGCCAGGCCCAGGAGCATCTTCATGGAAGCCAGTGAGGAGCCCCCGGGCCAGCAGATGGGGACCAGCCAGCCTCCCCATCACACCCTGGGGACACGGCTTCCCCAGTTCTCAGACTCTGGTCCTGGCGGGAAGTAGGTGACTAGGTCAGAAACTCTCAAACACTGAGCATCTACCCAAAGCGTCAGTCGCTCAGTCATGTCTGACTTCTGGCAACCCCATGGACTGTAGCTTGCCAGGGTCCTCTGTCCGTGGGATTTCCTGGGCAAGAATACTGGAGTGGGTTGCCATTTCCTTCTCCAGGGGATCTTCCTGACCCAGAGATCGAACCTGGGTCTCTTGTATTGCAGGCAGATTCTTTGCCATCTAAGCCATATATCCAAAAGAAGCTGAATAAAACCCAGAGAGGCAGAGCTGGACCAACCTAGACCAGAATAACATGAATTGGCAGCTTAAATTACCCTTTACTCATTAATAAGAGTGAGAAATGGAGTATTTCCTGCCATCTCAGTAAACAAGGATGTCACAGCCATCAGCATTTCCAGCCCTCCAGGGCACTCAGGAAGAAGAACATAGGCCCTGGCAACCATTTAGGGTGCAGCCACTCTCTACAGTGAGCCCTGAAGAGCTCAGGATGTGAAAAAACAAACAAACAAACAAACAAACAAACCCAGGATACTGGGTGTGTGTTTTGAGATGCATATGAAAGGAATGGTTTCAGTGAGCCCAGACTCTTGCATCTTCCCATACACAGGAGGGCACTGGTTCCTTAATTTGAGATTGGTTTTCTGTAATTCACAAAAATACTTTTGATGTTCAGACTACCTCCCCTTCGTTGCAAACTCCTATACAACTTAACTCCTCCCCACCACCTCCTCTGAGTAATTCTCTCAGGGTTACTTGAGATGCTGTCTCCCAGGCCTGAAGTCCTAAAAAATTCCCATCAAATAAAACATAGCTCTCAACTTTCGGGTTGTGACTATTTTTTAAGTTGACAGGAGCCTCAGGAACCAAGTGAGATTATTAGAAAAGTTATTAACAGCTCATTTTTGTGACATCAGCTTGCAGTGAGTACAAATATTCACCCCCATACACGTATTTTAGAAATATTTCCTCCCCAAGTTATTAAGCTGTCAGAACAGAGGAGATTTTTCTTTTTATGCTTCAAAAGATCATCTCTTACTCCCTGGAAAATATACCCACCCAGAATGGCTTGTCCCCTAAAGGTCACAGAAGGCATAATTTCCCCCCAGCCCTGTGCCCAGCACAGACAAGAGAGCAGGTGAAAATCAAGCCAAAATAAACCAATCACGCTAGGAAACCCAAGCAATTCCGGTCTATTGGGTGTGGGGAAAGTCCTTGGCACAAGAATCCCCAGTCATTAGCCTGAAGACAGCCCAGAACTGATTGGATTGTCCACCAACCCAGGAAGTCCCACCAAGAAACTCTTTGCTCTCCTCTGGGCCCAGTGGGAGAGTTTCTGTTGCAGGGAAAAGGGAAAGAGGAAGGTGAAGGTGAAGTCGCTCAGTCGTGTCCGACTCTTTGTGACCCCATGGACTGTAACGTACTAGGCTTCTCTGTCCATGGGATTCTCCAGGCAAGAATACTGGAGTGGATTGCCCTTTCCTTCTCCAGGGGATCTTCCCGACCCAGGGATCGATCCCGGGTCTCCCGTATTGGAGGCGGACGCTTTAACCTCTGAGCCACCAGGGAAGCCCAAGGGAAAGAGAGGAAGGAGTTTTTCTTTTCTTCCCTGAGACCGAAGAAGATAAAGAGAACAGTAAGCAGCCTGGCCGCTCTTAGTTTTTACTTTAATTGTTCCTAATCTGTAGTCTGTAACTAGGTTTGCGTTTCTGCCCCCCGACTCACATTTAGCACCTGTTATCCTTTGACTCTATGCTAATTACACCCTGTATTTGCTCACCTTTACAGCACTCTCCCCACACATCACCGCTTGTAGTTTTTCCCTTTTTTACATTATAGAAAGAAGGCCCAGTACAACACACAAAAGACAGTAGACTCAATTGCAGGTTACCAGACTGCCGGCCTCAATTCACAGACTGCCTGATGCCAGCCTATGACTGTTTGTAAACAGTGCAAGAGAAAGAACCCAGGATCCTCACACCTTCACTCCTCATCACCTCGCCCTGACTGCCAGCCCTCATCGAATATAAGCCCCCAGGTTCCTCATGGAAGGGGACGCAGTTCTTGAGGCACAAGCCTATCGTGTTCTCCCCCTCTGCCGGCTGAGGATTAAAGCTGCCTTTTTATTTCCTCCAAACTCCGTGTTTTTTTATTCCACTTCAGTGAGCAGAGAAAGCCAAGATTTTGGCGGCCTTCCCTTCACACACATGTGCTCTCTCTGGCTTCTCCCAGGCGGCCAGGACAGCCAGATCCATCCCTGGTGTGAGACAAGCATCCCGAAGCTGAGCTATCTGAAATTCTGCCTCCTCTCTAGCAACATGGGGATTGATAGACTCAGGTTCCCAACATCTGGACCGGTGCTACCTTGAGGCACACAAGGAATTTCACTTCTCTGTACCCTTGAAGTTAGGCATGGTCACAGGACTGGTTATCATAAGAAGGAAGCGGGAAGGACATGGGTCACCCCCAGGAGTTCTATTTCTGGTTAATTCTGCGCCACCCCCCAGCTCTGTCTTCTACCATGGTGAACCCTGAGCCCTTGCTGGATGGCGGCCACCTGGGATAGTCAGGACACCCTGATATGAGGCTGAGGTTTACTTCTGTCCATGGGTCCATTCCCTTGTTCCTGAGTGTCTGTTTTCCCTTTGGTCATGTACGGATGTGAAGTTGGACCATACAAAGGGCTGAGTGCCCAAGAATTGATGCTTTCAAGTTGTGGTGCTAAAGAAGACTCTTGAGAGTCCCTTGGACAGCAAGGAGATCAAACCAGTCAATCCTAAAGTAAATAAATCCTGACTATTCATTGGAAGGACTAATGCTGAAGCTCCAATACTTTGGCCACCTATGTGAAGAGCCAACTCACTGGAAAAGACCCTGATGCTGGGAAAGACTGAGGGCAGGAGAAGGCGGTAACAGAGGATGAGATGTTTGGATGGCATCACTGACTCAGTGGCTATGCTGCTACTGCTGCTGCTAAGTCACTTCAGTCGTGTCCGACTCTGTGTGACCCCATAGATGGAAGCCCATCAGGCTCCCCCATCCCTGGGATTCTCCAGGCAAGAACACTGGAGTGGGTTGCCATTTCCTTCTCCAATGCATGGAAATGAAAAGTGAAAGGGAAGTCGCTCAGTCGTGTCCGACTCTTAGCGACCCCATGGACTGCAGCCTACCAGGCTCCTCGGTCCATGGGATTTTCCAGGCAAGAGTACTGGAGTGGGGTGCCATTGCCTTCTCCAGTGGCTATGAGTTTGAGCAAACTCAGGGAGATAGTGAAGGATAGGGAAGCCTGGTGTCCTGCAGTCCATGGGGATGCAGAGTTGGACACAACTTAGCAACTGAACAACAACAAATAGAAACACCAATTTTTCACCCCAGCACTTGTGTTGAGATAATCTGAGGTTGACATTGTCTACAAAAGTTCTCTTTAGGCACAGCAATCCAGGAGAAGAATGAGGACATTGGATTTGCTTTCTATTGCCCTGGAGCAAAAGACCACAGACTCAGTGACGCGAAACCAGGCCCCATTATGAGCTCACATCACTGTGGGTCTGCCTGCTTGGATAGATTCTGTTCAGGGTCCCACAGTGAACTGAAAGCCGCTCAGTCATGTCCGACTCTTTGAGACCCCATGGACTATACAGTCCATGGAATTCTCCAGGCCAGAATACCGGAGTTGATAGCCTTTCCTTCTCCAGGGGATCTTCCCAACCCAGGGACTGAACCCAGGTCTCCTGCATTACAGGCGGATTTTTTACCAGCTGAACCACCAGGGAAGCCCCACAGGCAGATATCAAAGCTTGGGGTGCCGGCCCACGTGCCTGGGGCTGTTGGCAGAATTCAGTTCCTTGCAACTCTACAGCTGGGGTCCCCACTTTCTTGCCGGCTGTCAGCCAAGGCCATTCTCATTAACTAGAGGCCTCGGCTGCCTCCTGCCCCAGGGCCCTCTCCTCAACAGGACAGTTTGTTTCCTCAGAGCCAAGGGACAATCTTGGTTCTACTTCGCATCTCTCTTACTCTGGACTGTGATTCCAGATCTTCTTTTAAAGAACTAAGGGCTTCCCTGGTGGTCCAGTGGTTAAGAATCCACCTGCCAGTGCAGGGGACATGAGTTCAATCCCCGGTCTGGGAAGAACCCACATGCTACAGGGCAACTAAGCCCGTGAGCCACACACACCACAGAAGCCCACACACCCCAGAGCCCGTGCTCCACAACAGGAGAAGCCCACAGACCTCAATCAGAGAGCAGCCCCCACTCCCCGCAACTGGAGCAAGTCCATTCGCAGCAACAAATCCCAGCACAGCCAAAAATAATACATAAATAAAATTTAATAAATAAATAAGGAGCCCAACTGGTTGCACCAGGCTGGCCTTCCATTTGATTAATTTCAAGTCAATCGACTGGAGACCTAAAATACACCTGCAAAATTCCCTCTCCTTTGCTGCATATGGTCCCCTGATTGTGGGAAAGCCATTCCATAATGTTTGTATAACCCACTGTCACTCAAGGGGAGGGGCTTAGACAAAGCATTATCAGTGAGGGGTATCTTATAATTCTGCCAACCACAGACAGTTAAGGAAACAATCTGATGACTATCAGCTCTAGAAAATTTAGGGCACATCCAAAGCCGTACGTAAACTTCCTTGCTCCCAGATAAGAACACTTTGTCTCAAATATTCTAAAGCCTTCCTACTCAAGGTGTGGTCCCTGGCCAATAGCATGGACATACACCACTTATGAGAAATGCAAAATCTCTGGCCCCAGTCCAGATCTAGGGAACCAGAATCAGCTGTGCTTTACCAAGACTCCCATGTGATTTGAGAAGCATTGATATTTAGACCTGGCTTATCAGAACTGAGCGACCACACTTGCACTTAACACTTATCCTTAAATAAAGTAAGCAGATACCCACAGGAATTAAGAGCAGAGATAATGTTAAGTCCCTGTGCCTCTGATCACCCCAGCCCTCTCAGAGTGGGTTTTGAAATTCTGAGGCCAGTGTCTCATAATCTGACGATGATGATGGTGAGGATGGTGATGACAACTAACATTTCTTGAACATCCCCCACGTGCCAGGCACTGGCTGAAGTCTTGACACGTATGATTTCTTTTAACGTTCTCAGTACTTTACAAACTAGATATTAGTATTTTCCTTTTAGAGATAAAGACATTGGGGCTTACAGATGTTAAATAACACCTCCAAGGAAATACAAATAGAAGTGGTGGAGCCAGGATTGGGCCCTCGTCCCTTTAACTTAAGAGAGCCGTGATCTGATTGTCACAAGGTGTCAAAGCTACGCTGGGAATCACAGACTGAGGGTCACAGGCCTGTTCAACATGTGGGTGTGTATCTCCCAGTCAGAGTGGTGGCGCTGTCTTCCATTAAATGTCTTTCCAAGGGACAGACTCATTGCAGTGGGTCACAGGCCCTGCCACTCACAACCTCACAGATTTGACTTACTTCCTGGCCCCTGACCACACTCAGACTAGCAATCCCCAATTAAGCCCAAGCACTCTTAAAGTTCCTCTTGACATGTCATGAAAAACTTGAGTGAAATGGGTGCTATCCAAAACCATTTTTAAAATAACAAAAGTACCCTTGCTCTCTCCATCCATTTCATCGGATGAATGAAACATCCAGAAACGTAAAGTTATATGTCCAAGGCACGTAGCAAGATAATATCCCAGCTTTAAACGGGGCTCTTTTGGCCCATACTCAAGTGCATGATAACTACCTCCTGTGTTTAGGAAATTATTTGTTTCATATGAGGTTCTTAACTCAAGTATGCTCCAGAAATGTTTCGATGGAGTTCCATACAGATTCTCAGATTTCTCTCTGTTCATGCTACTGGTGAATCAAATGCCCATTTATCTAATGAGAGTCAATCAGATACAGAACAGGTTCAGAACCCAGGTTCTGAGGGGAGACTTAGCTGTTTGTGAAAAAAGAAATGCAATTTTTTCCCATCTAAGTTCACAGATTCCCAGAATTCTAAGCCCCTTCAGTGGACCCCACATTAAGAATCCCTCCTCTGGGACTCCTCTAGTGGGCCAGAGGGCAAGACTCCATGCCCCCGGTGCAGAGCGCCTGGGTTTGATCCCTGGTCAGGGAACCAGGTCCAACATGCTGCAACTAACGAGCTCGCATGCCACAACTAAGGCCTGATGCAGGCAAATAAGTAAATAAATGTTAAAGAAAAGGAAGTCCCTCAACAGGTTATAAAAGTGTGCCAGTGAGGAACACAGCAGGTAGAACAGAGCAGTGGATATCGGCCTTGGCTACACATCAGAAGTGCCTGGAAAGCTTTAAAAACTAAAGATGCCTGAGCCTCACCCCTCAAAGGTCCTGATGTAATTGGTCCCAGGTACAGAGAGTTTTAAAACCTCTCCAGGTGATTTTAATGCTCAGCCAGGGCTAAGAACACTGGAGCAGGTATTCTGAGAAGCTAGAGGATCAACACCATTCTCATCACTATTTTTCCTGTGACCCCATCAACTGGAAACTTCTGTATCCCTTTCATTTTTTCGCTGTCCTCTTCCTCCTTCCTTCAAGCAATATGCCTTCGTGAGTGGGAAACAAAATTGAGAGGAAACTGAGGTCTGGTTTCGACACTGATATATACTCACTTGTTCCAGCTGATTCACCTCTGGACATGAGATCTCTTAACCTCCTAAGGAAGTGGTTCTCCAGGTCCCCAGACCAGTCACCTCAGCACCACCTGGTAACTCAGGAATAGTGCAGGTCCTCATCCCCCTCCTCCTCTGCACCTACTGAATCCAAAACCCTGAGTGGGCTCAGCCATCATTTTAATAAAGCCCTTCAGGTGATGCTGAAGCAAGCTCAAGTTTGAGAACCTCTTGTCAAAGGCACTGTCATGATCAAGTATCCTGCATGTACAGAGCAGGTGATGGTGACATAAAAAGACCACCTGGGGCTTCTCTGATACTCTAGTGGTTAAGAACGTGCCTTGCAAGGCAGGGTTCGATCCCTGGTTGGGGAAGATCCCACATGCCATGAAGCAACTAAGCCTGTGTGCCAAAACCACTGAGCCTGTGCTCTAGAGCTCGGAAGCTGCAACTACTGAAGCCCGTGTGCACGGTCTGTGCCCCACAACGAGAAGCCACTGCAATGAGGAGCCACTGAAAAGTAGCCCCCACTCACGCAAGCAGAGAAAGCCTGCACGCAGCAACGAAGACTCAGCACAGCCAGACATAATAAATCTTAAAAAAAGACCACCTGAGCCCACGCTGCCTGCTTGCTCTACTTCAGCTGTGCTTTCCTAGATGCAACCTCTGCCATCCTAGCTCTGAGCGTTCCTAGTCACCCAGGTGCTGACTGCCAAACAGCCTGGCTTAGAGGGGCTGGTGGGAGTAGAGACACGGGGGGGAGAGGGGGAAGGCCGGCTGGCAGCATGGAAAGGGGGATCCCAGACCAGCTGGGAACAAATGCGACAGTGACTGTCTTCACAGCCCCCTGCCCCATTCCACCTGAACTCTCTTCTTGCCCATTAGGATAACCAGACAGGTTGAAAAGTGGGAAATACCATTAAAACGGACAAGACTGTCATGAGGTTTGAAGGAAGGTTCCACTTCCATGATGCATGTGGGAGGAGCCCCCCTCCCCACCTCTGCCTTGTTTGGAAGCCAGAGCTCAGGGAAGGGTGAACTGGGGGGCATGGAGGGATACCCCATCACCCCACCGCAGACAGCGAGCTGCGGGAGGAACTCTGAAGGGCAGGTCACTCAACGGCCTCAGTTTACCAAGAAGACACACCCTACCCGGGATCACAGAGCATTAGAGGCAGAGTGGGGCCAGGGACTCCCGAGGGAGCTGGGAGCCAGGGAGAGGACGGGCTTCCAAAGCGGAGTTTGGATTTGAGAAGGAGGACGGTTAACACAGAGAGAAAACATTCAGATGGCACCCCCCAACCCCGTGCCTGGCACTGCACCAAAGCTCCACGTGGGTTGGGTTCATTTACCCTGCTGGGCTTCCCAGGTGGCCCTAGTGGTAAAGAACCCACCTGCCAATGCGGGAGACATGAGAGATGCAGGTTTAATCCCTGGGTGGGAAGATCCCCTAAAGGAGGAAATGGTAACCCACGCTAGTATTCCTGCCTGAAGAATCCCACGGACAGAGGAGCCTGGTGGCCTACAGTCCATGGGGTCGCCAAGAGTCGGACACGACTGAGCAGCTTCACTTACACTTAGTTAACGTTTCCTGACTGCGGATTACTGGTGAGCTGCTGGCCATTGGGGGGACCATCTCTATTGATGGTGCTCCTCATTCACTCAAGTACAGGGCTCTTAAAAGACAGTCACCATAGGAACACACACATGATGTCATACAGTTATAACAGGCACAGCCGGACTTGAACCTGGGCCTTCAGACTCTGGGACTGGCACTTAACCACACTCTGCCTGCTTCTCTTCCAAGGCGGCCAGGTTTGGGGCTCAGCCAACCCCGAGAGCTCAAATGTTAGAAAAGTTACTCATATTTTGGAAAAGAAAGCATCCCGTGATCTTTCCAAAGAGAAAAGCCTCTAAGCTCAGTGTAAGTCCCAGAGGCACAGCCTCCTCTGAGCCAGAGACAGACCCTCTCAGCCATTCCTCCCCTCTTCCTGATTCCATGGCAGTTTTGCCTGTCACTCCAATCACAGCGACAGTAAAGAATCTGCCTCCAAGGCAGGAGACCTGGGATCGATCCCTGGGTCAGGAAGATTCCCTGGAGGAGGGCATGGCAACCCACATCAGGATTCTTGCCTGGAGAATCCCATGGACAGAGGAGCCTGGCGGGCTACACCCACGGGGTTGCAAAAGAGTCAGACAGGACTGAGCGACTTTCACTCACTCCAAAGAAAGTCCTTGGAAACTTTCTGATCCAGGCCCCTTTCTTGACAGAGAAACTGAAACCGCAAAAGGTCCAAGTCACTTTCCCATGGGTGGGGAAGGTCACAGAGAGAGGGGAGCCACCTGGAGGAGCCATCTGCGGTCTAGAGACATCAGGGAAGCTTCCTGAGGTTCCCTGGAGAAATGATGGAGCCCAGGCGCCCTGGCTCCCAGATCGAGCCCTCCCCCTCTTACCTGCAGCTCTGAATTTCTCACCTGGAGCTTGTCTCCTGGGAAGGCTGCCAGGCTTTTCACCTTCAGTGGAAGCTCAGAGGTCGGGCAGGAATTTATATCCTCGTTGTCCAGGGATTTCCCAATCGGGCTTGCGTCCCTCCCCCGACTGGGTGGCTGTGAACACACCTTTTCCCTTCTCACTGAGAGTGCCCTCCAAGCTGCAGCTCTGGGTGTGTGATCACTCAAATGGGGAAGTGGCCAAGGAAACTCTGTGTGAGTTTCCCTATTTTTTGTGACTCGCTAAAACTTGCGTACTTCCAGCTGCGAGGTGATTTTACAGGGATGTGTGTTTTGCCTGGCCACAATCCTGCTCAAGAGGAAAAAGAGGACTTTGGAACTTTAACCAGGGACAGAGTTGCTGTTTCCCTCATGAAGTCCTTCTGGGGATACAGAACCCCTGCCCCCAGTCTTATGTGATGTTTAACTGTTACTGAAGGAAGAAGGTGGTTTTTCCAAATATTTATCAGAGTTTGTGGGATTTGGCTGAGTAATCTGTACCCTGGAGGTGGAAATTCATGTCTGTGCAAGACAGATGGCGGTAATTCTCCCCTTAGGAGCAGTCCCTGGAGCTAGAAAGGATGGAGTCCCGGGGGGAGGATGAGCCTGGACCCAGGCTGGTGCTGGGGGATGGAAAGGAAAAACACACTTCCAAATGTCCTTAAAAATCCCTGTTACTAATCTAACAGACACGTTCTATCTGATTACTCAGATACTGATGTTCTTAAAGGTGAAAATGCAGAAACAGAAACCCTTGTAGAGAAATCTTAGGAATTTCATACACAGAGCAAATGGTTCAGAGTCAAAAGCACCCACTGACCCTAGTTTTATTCTTCTGCTGACAAGGAAGGTAGGGCGTCCCTGGTGGTAAAGAATCTGCCTGACAATGCAGGAGATGTGAGTTTGATCCCCGGGTTAGAAAGATTCTGCTGGAGAAGGAAATAGAAACCCACTCCAGTATACTTGCTTAGTAAGTCCCAAGGACAGAGGAGTCGGACAGGCTACAGTCCATGGGGACTCAAGAGAGCTGGACATGACTTAGTGACTGAACAACAACAAGGAAGGTAATTCTTTGGGGTCTCAACTCAGATGGGTAAATAAAACCTGAGAAAAACACCATGTTGGAGCAAGAGGGAGACTTTTGAGATGGTCAAATCCATCCTCCAGTTTAAAGCAGAACAAAGTGAGGTCCAGGCATATAGGGGTACCACAGGTGAGCTTACTGGATTAATTTAGTGTTTGTATAACTTCATGATGAGGTTCTTATGGAAGCTGTCTGTGTGAGTTGCTCAGTCATGTCTGACTCTGAGACCCCATGGACTGTAGCCCGCCAGGTTCCTCTGACCATGGGATTTCCCAGGCAGGAATATTGGAGTGTTGCCATCTCCTTCTCCAGGGGATCTTCCCAACCCAAGAATTGAACTTGGGTCTCTGGGAGCTGGGAATACCCACCAAAAGAGTTTATTAGGCAAAGAGTAAATGTTACACTGTATCCTTGTTTAATCCTTTTCCAAGGACCAGTTGAAAGAGAAATACTTGTTTCTGTCCCATAACTTTAACATGGTAAGATCAAAAAGTATGCTATAAATTTGCAGTCCAGCCAAAGAAGTTCCAAGGGTGTACATTCACCCCAGCAGGTAAATCTCACCAAACACCACCATCATCCCAGGATGAAAAGCATGTCGATAACTGAATCCTCTCCATACTGTCACTGTGGTCAGCCAAAACATGAGTCCAGCTGACCCGCCTCTTCGGGATCCTAGTCACTAAATAGCACAGGGCAGCCCATATGAATAGCGCCGAAGAGAGGAAGTGAAATCACACCATGTGCCTTTGGCCATGCTGAAGGGTAACTGCTTATCTTATGATCCATAAAGAGGAATTTACACAACCTCAGTTTTTTCTATGGGAAACCTTGATCCTCAAGACACAAGAATTGTTTGAATAGTCCTTTTAAAAAACTAATACTTCAGGGAATTCCCTGGCAGTTGGATGGTGAAGAGGCTTCCCTGGTGGCTCAGATGGTAAAGAATCATGACTCCAGGCTTCCACCACAGGGGAAAACAAGTTCAGATCATGGTTGGGAAAGTAAGATCCTGCATGCCTTGTGGCCAAAAATTAAAAAAAAAAAAAAATTAATGCCTCAGACTCACAGTCATTCAAGCCAGACTGCAGGGGCCTGCGGCAGCGCAGGTTGACCTCATTTTACTGGACTTTGTTTTATTTAGCAGATACTGCATTTATTACACATTGAAGTGAAAGTTTGCGGCAACCTGGGTTCGAACAAGTCTAGGGGTGCCGCTTTTCCAATAGCATTTGCTCACTTGTGTCTGTTTTACATTTTGGCCATTCTCCAAGTATTTCACATTTTTCATTATTATTATAGTTGTGACGGTGATCTTTGACAGAATTATTGCAAAAAGATGATGACACACTAAAGGCTCAGATGATAGCATTTTTTAGCAAGAAAGTATTTTTCAGTTAAGGTATGTACTTTTTTTTTAGACATAATGTTATTGCATGCTTAATAGGTTACAGTAGAGTGTATTACACTTTTATATACACTGCAAAACCAAAAAAAAAAATCCACGTGACTCACTTTATTGCGAGATTCACATTATTGAGGAGGTCTGGAACCCACCCTGCAGTACCTCCAGGGCTTCATTTCTGCATCGTCCTTCCCGTGCAGAGAGAGTTTCTCCACCAAGTGATGGGAAATGAACACGGCACAGCATGTTCTGTGCCATCCGAAACCTCTGAGGTTTGAGGTGAAGGTCACCCAGGATGTTTATTGCAAGGGTTGAAGCAATGAGTCTTCATCTTTTTAGACTCAGGAGGACTTTTCAAAGTCCGTTCTGGTTCAGAAATCAGCAGCGTCCTCTGCAAACCCGGCAGCAAGCTTCGCATGCCCCCCTTTTCTTCCTTTCTTACAATGATGTGGAGGCAGAGACTGGGGGTGATGAGAAGGGAGCTGGAGACAAGGATGCTGTGGGTTGGCCGCTGCGATGTGTATTACAACATGGGCTACTGGTCCCCGGTTTAATGGGACAGCCTCTGCCATAGTATCCCCATAGATCCACTCATTCTTTTTCTATATAATTTTATTTATTTATTTATTTTTGGTTGTGCTGGGTCTTTGGTGCTTTGTGAGGGCTTTCTCTAGCTGCAGTGAGCAGGGGCTCCTCTCCAGCTGTGGCGCGCAGGCTTCTCCTTGCGGTGGCTCCTCTTGTTGCAGAGCGCAGGCTCTCGGGCGCACAGGCTTCAGTAGTTGGGGCGCACAGGCTCAGTAGCTGCAGTTCCCAGGATCTAGAGGACAAGGTCGATAGTTCTGGCACACAGGTTCAGTTGCTCCAGGGATCGAACCCGTTTCCCCTGCATTGGCAGGAGCTTCTTACCCACTGTGCCACCGGGGGAGTCTCACTCATTATCAGATCAGAGTTCTTTCATTTTGATTCAAGAAAATATGGTCATCAAATCCACAGGATTGATTTAGTAATCAGACCCCGTAAAACTGAAAACTCTCAGGCCTGCTCTGGTCAGCGGGACGATTACAGAAAAAAACTCTGTCTTATTCACAGAGGCAGGAGAAAAGTCATTCCCTTCCGATAAATACTTTACAAGTTAGCAAACTAAAAATGAAAATATATACTGCAAACAGGCTTCCGTCTCCTCTGCTATAAGGAGAGAGGGCTGAGTTCGGTGAGTGCTGTATTACTTTTAGCTGCTATATCGAGTCATCACCAACAATGGCTAAAACAAAACCATCTGATTTCTAACTGCTCTGGAGGCCAGAAGTCCACGGTGGGCTCCAGGAGGCGGCAGTCACGGGGTCCGCAGTGCTATGGTCCTACTGAAGGCCCCGGGGATGTTCCTTCCCTCATCTTTTCCATCTTCCGGAGTGGTCCTCACTTCTCCCCAGCACGTCACCATCTCCTCCCTGCTCCCAGCAGCAGGTGGCCTTTTTCCTGACCTTCTTCCCTCTCACTTTTGAGGCCTCTCTTGGCTCTATTTGTGTGTGCATGCTCAGTGGCTCAGTCGTGTCCAACTTTTGGCAACCCCATGGACTGTAGCCCACCAGGCTCCTCTGTCCATGGGATTTCCCAGGCAAGAATACTGGAATGGGTTGCCACTCCCTCCTCCAGGAGATCTTCCCGACCCAGGGATAGAACCCAAGTCTCTTGCATCTCCTACACTGGCAGGTGGGATCTCTATCACTGAGCCACCTGGGAAGCCTCGATTCTATTGGGGGCCCACTGAAATAATCCAGGATAATCTTCCCACCTGAAAATCCACAACCTAATGACACCTGTAAAATCCCTTTTGCTATAGAAGGTATCAAAATCATAGGTCCCAGGGATGAGGATGCTGGTGTGTTTTGGGGACCATGGCTCACCAAAAACAAGCTCAAAGGTTCCTTTCCGTTCTCAGTCTGTGCCTGACGATGCTACACAGTGTAGGGCACTGGTCTGCACAAGCGTGGACTGGAACAACGCGGTTCCCATCACACCTATGTGCCCAGGCCGTCTAGATGCTGTGGCTTAGAGAGAATGCACAGAGCACTTGAGAGCTACAGGAGAGATTTTTGTTTTGTATTCAGTTCAGAGGAAATCAGTTTTCATTGTGGAAAGGCCTGTTCTTCCCAGCTTGTCCTTGGCTTCCTCCTCCTCGCCCTGGTTTCAGAGACACTCAACGGGATGAGGACACCAAGGGCCGCTGCCCATTCTCCCCTCCAACCTGCCCATGGGGCCTGGAGCATGCACAGAAGCCAGCTGGACACTGGACCCATGTCACGTGATGCTCCCTCCCCGGGGCGCCCAGCCCAGACCCCCCAGTCCTCCTTCCACAAACCAAGCCCTCCCCCTGTGCAGGCGCAGGAGGCTCCAGCAGGCCCCTCCTGCTCTGATTCGAGGCCTCCTGTCCCCTAACTGTACCCCTGCCTCCCTTAACCTTACCCTCCACCTTCGGGCCAGGGACACGGAGCCAGCACTGGGGGTGTGGGCGGTCCAGGAGAAGACCCCCAGAAGCTGAACCCCCAGGGCACTGCCAGGCCACTCGTAGAGGACGAGCCCTGCTCTCTACTCAGTGGTAGGGGTAAAGAAACACTCCATTGCCTTACAACCAGAAAGAGGAAGATCTCCTCTTCACAGAGATTTGGTCTCTGTAATGAGTGACACAAGGATTATTCACCATATGGGATTCGACTGCTGAAAACCAGCCGAGCATCTGCCCACTCAGGGTGGGAGGAAGACGGGCCGCCAGCCTTCCTTGCCTTCCAGTCTGGTCCAAATGGAAAGGGAATTTTCCAGATCTTGCCTCCCCATCCCACACTGCCCACCTCCTTTGGCCTTGATACCCCTGCAGTCTCCACTGTCCGCCCCCACCCCCGCCCCCGCTTCCACCTGTCT
>SJXQ01002154.1:379400-447341 GCA_006408695.1 Aepyceros melampus | reverse complement strand
TGGGACCCTCCTTTGCTTTCTAACAATCACAGTGACACACAGAACATTTGCTCAGCTGACACCCAGGTGCCACGTTTCTGGGAAGCAGTGATGGCTGGGCCTGAGTCACCCTGCCGGGCCCCGGGTGCACCCACGACTGGCTCATCCATGTGTCACGTTACATAAGAAACCCCACCTGGGCACAGCACCTGCCAGCCCTCCCAACAGGCGTGCAGGCTTCGGGCTGAGCCAGCTTTGATTTGTCGTCTTCGCAACACTCCAGCCCCCAGGGCAGGCTGTCACAGGCGGGCTCCACAGGCTTTGGCAGCTGGAAGGCAGGCTCTGGTGCAGTGAATCACACAAAGAGACTCCTTGGAGTCCTGTCAGGAGGAACCTTCCATGTGGCTCCGGTCACCCCCCTGCCCCAGCACAACCCACACTGTTACACTTGTCCCCTGAGGGCTTGTAAGGGGTCTATGACCTCGCACGGCAGCAGCTGGTCTCAGTCCATGAACCCTGAGCAAGGGACCCCTTTCCTCACCTAAAGAGGAAAAGGAAGGGGACACCCCTAACCTGGCATGGGAGAGACTGGCTGAGCTTGGAGGACAAGAGGCAGTGACACCCCAGAGCATGATTTATAGACTGGACAGTGCTTTTACGAGAGAGATTTTAAAATGGATCTGAAGCTCAGAGCCAACACCACTTCCCACTGCCCATATCTCTGTGAACCATCCTGGATTAACCAAGTCTTACATTAACCAGGTCTGTGTTTTAGCTTTGACATCCAACCACAAACCCACAAGTGTGCCTCTCAAATACAAACCAGCCAGCCCAGAGCCCACACCCCAGCCACCCGCAAACATGTTCCCTTACTTGCATTCAGTCCCCCCCTTTGTTGTTGTTGATATTGTTCAATCACCCAGTCATGTCTGACTCTTTGCAACCCCATGGACTGCAGCACACCTGGCTTCCCTGTCCTTCACCATCTCCTGGAGTTTGCTCAAACTCACATCCATTGAGGTGACGAGGCCATCCAACCACCTATCCTCGGTTGTCCCTTCTCCTCCTGCCCTCAATCCTTCCTAGCATCAGGTCTTTTTCAGTGAGTCGGCTCTTCATATCAGGTGACCAAAGTCTTGGCGCTTCAGCATCAGTCCCTCCAATGAATATTCAGGGTTGGTTTCCTATAGGATTGACTGGTTTGCTCTCCCTGCAGTCCAAGGGACTCTCAAGAGTCTTCTCCAGCACCACACTTCGAAAGCATCAGTTCTTCAGTGAACCCATTTCTCCCCCAGACAGAACACCTTTTGAAGCATTCCCATCTCCTTCAGGTTGAGAAAAGCAAAGAAAAAACACATTTTTCTCTATCTTGTCAGGGCTAACCCAGAGCTCAGAGAAGGCCAGACCAGTAAAGAGGGCATAGCAAGTGCCCCAGCTGGAGGAAGGGGGAGCAAGGGCACGGCTAGGAAGCAGAGGGCACTGGCTCAGTGAGAATCGAGGAGGCCGTGACCGAGCCCTGGGGCTGGAGTTCTCAAAGTGTGGCCTGGACGACATAGAGCATCCTGGGAGCTCATTAGAAATGCAGATTCTGGGGACTTCCCTGGTTTTCCAGTGGTTAGGACTCTGCGCCTCCACTGAAGGGAGCACAGGTTCAATCCCTGCTTAGAGAACTAAGATCGTGCAGGCCACATGGCGAGATCAAAAAAGTAAATAACACCCTAATATTCAGGAAATGCAGATTCTGAGCCCCCACCTCAGAGCACTCAATCAGAAACTAGAGGAGGGGGCTTCCCAGGTGGCTCAGTGGTAAAGAATCCACCTGCCGATGTAGGAGACACAGGAAACATGGGTTTGATCCTTGATATGGGAAGATCCCACATGCCACAGAGCAGCTAAGCTTTTGTGCCACAACTATCGCACTTGTGCTCTAGAGCTCAGGAACCGTAGCCACAGTGTCACAACTGCTGAAGCCCACGTGCCCAGAGCGTGTGCTCACCAACCAGAAGCCGCTGCATTGAAAAGCCCGTGTACCACAACTGGAGAGGACCCCCGCTCGCTGCCACCAAGGAAAGCCCGTGCAGCAACAGAGATCCAATGCAGCCAAAAAGTAAATACATCACATTACTTTTCCAGAAAGGAAACTAGATGAGGGACTGAACAGCTGGGGTTAGGGAGACACCCCCCAACCCCCAGGTGATTCTGATGTGGACAGATCTTGAGACAAGCTATTCCAGGGGCTCTCGTCTCTGCTGCCCACAAGAGGTGTTTGACAAATATCAAGGCCAGGACACTTTCTCACCAGTGAGACCTGGACAGGAGAGGTGGAGCTGGGCCAGGCAATACCGTCAAGTTCCCGCATGGTCTCTGTACCCCCTGCCAGGGCTGAGAGTTGCTGCCTGAGGACTTGGACTGCTCATCCCCACCAGGGCCGTGTCTTTGGCTCCTGCCGGGGGCAAATACCAACAAGTAAGGAAATTCCAAGCATGATTCACGGAGCACAGGTCCTAAGAAAGACACAGGTGAGGCCGGGTTGCAAGGCTTGAACAGAGGGGTCTGGCAGATAGCTGAGTTTCCATATCTAACGGCCAACCAGGGGGAGCAGATCCCAGTTCACAGCCACTGAGCTCAGAAAAGACCAAGGTCGGAGGTGGCAGCCCATTCATTTGTATTTGTTTTTCTATGTTTTTGAGCACCTGCCCCAAGTCAGGCATTATTTTCAGCCCCAAGAACTCACATGCTAGCAGAGAAAAATGACAATAATAAAGGAGTGAAAGACTGGACTGACATATATACCCTATTGACACTATGCGGACAGTAGATGACTAACAAGAACCTCCTGCATAGCACAGGGAACTCGACTCAATACTCCATGGTGCTCTAAATGGGAGGGAAATCTAAACAGGAAGGGATCCATGTATGTGTATGGCTGACTCACTTTGCTGTACAGTAGAAATACAACATTGTAAAGCAATTATAATTAAAATTTTCTAAAAAAGATTTGCTAAAAGCTCCATTTCCTGGAAAAATTGGCAGGTACTTGAGATGCTAACTGGAAAAAGAAAAATTAAAAAAAACAAATTCTTTGTAAGAAAATTTTATGTTAATGGTTCACTTTATAACAAGCGAGATGCTGGGTAAATAACTGACACTAAGGTCCTCTGAGCAGGACAATTCCCTCCATGAGAGTCATTCATATACCAGTTCCTGCTGGATTCAGTCTGGCAACTGGGATTCATGCGTTCTCACCCATAGAGTCTGCAGCACCTCACCTTGGGGTGTCTCAGCCTTGATCTGGCCACACTAACCCAGTAAAAGTAGGGCATCAATAGTACTGGCACTTGAAACAGGACTCAGATGAAATGTATTCTGATTCCATCTGTACCAGAAAGGGTTGCTAAATGAAGAATAAACAAAATTATAGAAAGTACACGTTATATATGTAGGAAACAACAGCCACGTGCCATAAAATGACGACACGCTGACGGCAAATCATAATCAATTCTTTCTTCAGAACACTCTGCTGGCCTGGATCTGTTTCCAGAGTGAATGAGGCAGGCTTCCAACAGCCTTCAGTACACGCCTTTCCCCTCCACTTGGAGCTGGTGTGCTTCTCAAACCAAGGACTGAGAATCATCGGGCAGGAAATGGTCCCCTCCCTGAATCACAGGTTCGTGCCTATCTTTCCAGCGGCTGGATGGAGGGGTAAGACTCCCTTCCCTAATACTCCAAGGAAGCACCCCTCACCCCACAGTGGCCAGCAAGACAATGTCTTAGGATCACACGCGGGCAGACCTGCCCTCCTAGGCTTGAACCCAGAGGAGTCGACCCAGGAAGGGGTGCCAAGGAATCCCACCTCCAGAGTCCAGGATAGCCCTGGTTAAGGGATGGGAAAGAATCCACCAGGTTCTGTGCGATTCAGTCAATCTGTAGTACCCCAGGGGTTCCCCACCCAGCCCCAAGTTCTGGCTCCTCCAGACCCTGAAAGACAGAAGGAGGCAGCACATCCGTTCTAACGAGCCTCAAGGAGCTGTCCAAGTTTGGGGCCACCTTGAACCAAGTTCTAGTGGAACTAAGCAAACTTCATTGGGGCTTGTTTGGCCAGAACGCCTGGGTTTTGCTCTTGTACCTGGAGATTCACAGACCCACAGGTTGTCAGAGTAGGAAGAGGCTCAGTTGCCCCTGCCCAGGGAGTCCCCCACCTTTGTAGATGATAAAGCCCTGTTGGTGGGATTTCACCAGGCTGAAGACTGAGGACTGAAGCTCTCCTTGGCTCCCTGAGGAGTATCCAAGCCTCACCGGCTTTGAAAACAATTCTTTGAAAAAGAAGAATGAGAGAGTTAACTCCAGATCAGGCTCAGGGCTCTCTGGGTGCAGTCCGCCACACAGGGTGACACTGAGCTCCATGCCAGCCTCCCTCAGAGCCACCTCCCAATCCCAATTCAACTTCACACCCTCAGCCAGCGTCCACACCTCCCACAGGTCTGTGACCATGAGGAGGGATCATGATAGGAGTTACTCTCTCTCCCAGGGCACTCACGAAGCGCCTTCCGTTCCAAGCATGTTATTTACATATTCACTTAGTCAATCATCCCAACAGCCCGGTGAGGTTAGTATTATGATGCACTGGGTTGTCCATAGAGTTTCTCCAGGTTTTCCTGTAAGATGGTATGGAAAAAAATCTGAACAAACTTCTTGGTCAACCCAATATTATCTGTTCTGCAGATAAAATGAAGTATGCAGATATCAAGTAACTTGTCCAAAGTAGCTCAAGTTATGGGTTGAATTCTCTTCTTCCAAAAAGATATATTGGAATCCTACCCCCCAGAGTAGCTCAGAGTGTGACCTTAACCAGAAATTGGGTTTTCAATGAGGCAATCAAGTTAAAGCGAGGATACTGCCTGTCCAACTCTGTGATTCCCATGGACTGCAGCCCACCAGGCTCCTCTGTCCATGGGATTCCCCAGGCAAGAATACTGGAGTGGGTTGCCATTTCCTCCTCCAATGTGAGGTCATTAGGGTGGGCCCTAATCTAATGTAATTGGTGTCCTTATAAAAAGAAGTGTGGACACAGAGATGGACCCACCTGAGGGAATGTGAAGACAAAAGTAGGAGATGGCCGTGTGAGTGGAAGATGCACCTTCCAGCCAAGGGAGGCCAAGGATGAGGGCTGGTGACATTGGAGGCCAGGAGAGGCAGAAAAGCACCCTCCCCTGGAGTCACCAGAGGGAACTTGAGCCTGCGAGCACTTTGATCGTTGACCTCCAGGCACCAGAATGGAGACGTTCATTCCTGCAGCTCTAAACCACCCAGGAGAGTAGCCGGGGTTGGGGATGAGCCTCCACCTTGGGCCCTGTGGCTCTGGAGTCCACACTCCCGGCCCCACCACCCAGGGGCTGCAGGGGAGCTGCCAACATATCACAAGACGCAGTCTAGCCCGCATGCCTAGGGGTGGAGGTGGCAGCCGAGAACTACCGCTGAGAAGAGATCAGCCCCATGGATCAGAGGGCCATCCACAACCTCAGGAGATTAACACACACCAAGAAAGACAGCAAACGCCTCCAACAAGACTGAAACCACCCCCTCACTTCCCAGCGTGTAGCAACAGAACTGTTCACTCCAGAATGTCACATCCCTGCAGACACGGGAGGGGTTTGTTTACCATGTCCTTTTTCTAACTTGTATTTCACTCTGCCAGTTAAGCCTATCACATTCCATCAAGAAGCAAGCAGCTCTGCTGCTCCTGCCAAAGTGGAATGAGGCCAAAGCCACCATGCCTTCCTAGGTCGCATGGGTGAGATACCCTGTCCACACTCACCCTCCTCAAGCCCACTTGCGCCCCAGGGTTGGAGCTGGATCCCACCTCAGCAGAGCACAGCGGTGGGAGCCCGACAAAAGCCCAGCCCGCTCCCTGCCCCTGGAGAAGAGTCTGTACCCTGACCCTCGACAATCACCCAGAGACGAAGGCATGGATGCTCAAGTTGTATCCGTCACTAACCTTACCTCACGCACATTTACTAAGAGTTCAGGGAGCTGAACTTTTTCCTGATGGCTCAGGGGTTAAAGAAATCTGCCTGCAATGTAGAAGACACAGGAGATGTGGGTTCGATACCTGGGTCAGGAAGATCCCCTGGTGAAGGAAATGGCAGCCCACTCAGTATTCTTGCCTGGGAAATCCCAGGCACAGAGAACTCTGGCAGCCTACAGTCCACGGGGTTGCAAAGAGTCAGACACGACTGAGCATGCGTGCATTTGCCAAGGAGTTAAAGCAAAGGTGACCACAACTTTCTGCTGGTTAGTGGCTGGGCATGATTCCTAACCTCTCTGGGTCTGTTTTCCCCTCTGTACATCAGGACAATGACAACATCTCTCCAGGGTTGTTGCAGGGTTAAGTCAGCTTGTAGCAAAGTATCGAGCACAAGCGAAGCACCCAGCAAATGCCAACAAGTACACCAAAACTAAGCCCAACTCATGAGCATCCCGGGTGCGAGGAACCAGCCCGAAGGGACCGAGAGACCCCCGGCAGTGTGTGAGATCCCCCTGGAAATGGCACTGTGTCCCCGGGGCTGAGGAAGTGCCTGCCCGCCCCCAGCTCCTGGCCACACCCCCAGGGCTGGGACCTTGCCTCCTGCAGATGGAGGGGATTTAGGGAGCACGGGCACCAGGCTCAATGTCGAGTCAGCCCTGCCAGGCCTCTGACCTGGTTCCTTCCAGGTCCTCCTGCCAGGTCAGGCTGGGACCTGCAGGCGCTGCTCCCTGGCTGTGCACAGGCATTCGGGTTGTGGGTGGTAGTGGAGATAGGCCAGAGCCAGGAAAAACGGGGCGAGTGCTTGCAAGGCAGTGACCCTTGTGGAAGGCAAGGTGGGGGCTGGGAGGGTGAAATGGGCCCCATAGGCACAGCCACATTCCTGGGCACCTGTCAGAGTGACCCCGGCGCCTAGCCCGGCCCCTGGGGACGGGTCCACAGGCCCCTGGTCCCGATGACTCATGATCAGCTCCACCACCACTCTGGTTCCCACAAAAGGAGACAGAGAGCTGATGTTCATGAAGCCCATTTGGTGGTAGGACCGAAGGAACTTCCTGGAAGGTGACATTAGCCGGGACAACTCCAAAGACTGTGACACCGGCAGCTCCCACCACAGCCAGCTACCAGGTTACAGTAAAAGCAAGTCTAGGGCAACTCTGCCTCACACACACACAGACTCATTCATTAGCCAGCAAGGACAAAAGATGTTCATACATCCTGTTCAGTAGGCTCAAGAAAGTTCCAGTGTGCTGCAGACCACGCCTGGCAGGGAACATCCATTCAAGTCAAGGCCAAGCCAGGACTGGGTGGCTGGAACCCACCTATGATCTGGGATGGAGTCAGGTAAGCCAGCATCATCTCCGAGGGGAGTCCAATATCCTGTTTATCAGGAGTGGAGAATGTTCTTTACAACATGGGCCTTTCATCTCAGCAACGAGAGTCCGGGAGTCAGTCAACTGTTATCAAGAGGTCACTGTTATCACTCAAAAGATCCATTCTGACCCACATCAAGAGGTCACTGTTTTCCCCTCAAAAATCCATCCTGACATCCTGTTGGTTGTTGATTGTGACAGAGATGGGGTATGGCCTTTTTGCTAGAAGGCCAACTGATCTTTGGCCTGAGCTCTCTTGACCAGAATGCATGCAGGCCCAGAGCATAAGTTCATCTCAGAACCTCACCCAGACTCCCAGACGCCCATGTGGTTTCAGAGTCAGGGACCTGAGGCATGAGAGGAGGTCGGCCTAACCCCAGGGGTTCCCACCAAAGGCACTAACCTGAATCTAACTCCAGGCAGACACCAGACAGAGAGCAGGAACCTTCCACAGACACCCTGAGCCACACTCTCCTAAAGGGTAAACAATGTGAAACACAAAGAAAGATGGAGACCTGGTTCCACAGAAGGAGACACGAGAGGACAGCCAGATGCTATGGACGGCTGGGGCAAATAGCAGAGCGGGCATGAGGTCTGTAACTGGATAAAAGTATCACCGAAGGCCTTCCCAGGCAGCTCGGGGGCACAGAACCCGCCCGCAGCGCAGGAGACGTAAGAGATGTGGGTTCGATCCCTGGGTCGAGACGATCCCCTGGGGAAGGAAATGGCAACCCACCCCAGTGTTCTTGCCTGGAGAATCCCAAGGACAGAGGAGACTGGAAGACTACAGCCCATGGGGTCAAAAGGGTCGGACATGACTGAAGCGACTTAGCACGCTCGCACGCATCACATGAAGGGCCTGGTTTTGATCACTGTGCTGTGGTTATATAAAAGGATTCCTTGCTTTCAGGAAATAGACCCTGAAGTATTTAAGAATAAAAAGACATGCCCACAACTTACACGGTTTTTGGTACCATAACTTTTTAAGTCTTAGAATATTCTCTCTCTATATATATTCTTATATTAGCATATAATAGCATCACCAAATCAATGGACATGAATCTGAGCAAACTCTGGGAGATAGTGAAGGACAGGGAAGCGTGGTATGCTGCAGTTCATGAGGTCACAAAAAGTCAAACAAGACAGCAACTGAACAACAAGAATTGTTGTTCACAATTTTGACAAAAATATTATTTCACATCAGTACACATCAAGCTGGCTCATTCTTTTTTACAACTGGTAGTATTCCCTTAAATAGATGTGCCATACTGATTCAGTCCTATTGGCAGCAGACCCTGAGGTCATGTTCTTCTTGGCTTTCATAAGCAATGCTGCAGGAAGGATTCATAAGGGAGACACAGTGGTGCTCACCAGAGTATCGTCCGGTCCTCTACCAATAGAACTACATCTCAACCCAAGGACAAGTTACTGGTTATAAAACTATCTGGTCACCTCTTCCCAGACTTCGTCAGCATCGCATCACACAACATACTCATAAATAGTTCAGGAAAAACTAACGCCAACATGCGCAAGCAAACACACACACTCATAGGAGAGACAATGAAAAAGGATAAACAAACACAATGAAATGATTTGGAGAATCTGGATGAATCATGTGGAAATTCTTTTTACTAGTCTTGCAACTTTTTTTCTAAAGGCAAATTTATGTCAGGTCACTGTTTGAAGTTAAAACTTGACACCTGTAACTCTGTCCCCCTGGCTGGTCTTCTCGCCTGCTGGTGGGCCCGGGCCGCCTCCTGCAGCCCTCACCTGGGGCCACGCCCCTGTGGGCAGCCAGGAAGGCCCGTGCCAGGTTCCGGAGACGCTGGCTCCAGCCAATGGCTTGCAAGGGCTGCCAGGTCTCTCAAATTCCCAGGAATGCAAAGTGCCAGTCAGGACTCCCACGCATTTTTCTTTCTTTTTTTTTTTGGCTGCTCCATAGCATGCGGTGGAACACATAGCGCCCCAACCAGGGGCTGAACCCATGCCCCTGCAGAGGAAGCACAGAATCCTAACCACTGGCCTGCCAGGGAATTCCAGGACCCCCACCCTCCTGAAACTTCCTCTTCTTTCCCTGCCATCAGGGCCCTGGAAGTACCCACTGAAACTATCCCTCAAGCCTTGGGGTGTGCCCCCACCCCCCACCCCCAATCTCATCCCAACTCCAGGAACTGGGAGAAGTTCTGAGTCAGGAGTCCTTTGAGCTGGCCCTGCCCACTCTGCTTTAGGTCTGGCTGTTGGTCAGATCCAAGCTTTTGTTTCCACAAACAAAGACCACTCAGATGAGAACAAGCTAGGGCTCTTTACTCACAGCTGGCTACAGCAGGGGAGTCAGCCTCCCTCGTTTGGTTTTGGCATAGACACAAAGGCAGGCGGAGGAGTGGGAAAGCTCTGCACTGGGGAAAGGGGAGCTCCAGGGATGCCCTGGCTGGAGGCTGCTGCCCTCTCACTAGAAGCTGGGCATCCTTTGTGGCTGGCCAGGCACGTGTATTTGCTTTCCCTGGTCCTAATGGGAAGCAGGGACAAAAGTCAGGGCTGCTCAGACCCTCAGAAGCGTCTGACTCTTTGCAGCCCCATGGACTGTAGCCCATCACACTCCTCTGTCCATGAGATTCTCCAGGCAAGAATATTGCAGTGGGTTCAGTGGTCAGTTATCAATCAAGCCCTGGCCATTTGGGACCAGGGGTTATAGTTTGGCGGCCCGCTGTTGCTGCAGCAGTACTCTGACTTCTGACAAGGCTGATTTAGAGATAACAGGCTGGCTTCTGGTTGCTGCAGACTGTGGGTCAGTTTTGTTTTTATATTTATATATTAACTTGCATTTTATATTTATAATATATATTCTGACATCGTTCACGTATGCGTTCAGCCTCTACATTTCCAAGAGCAAAGGTGATCTCAAATTCCAAACTTCAACCCATAGCTGGAAGATTTTTAAGGAGCTAGACGACCAGGTCCCTGAAAGGTGCCCACAGCTGGGTTATCCAGCCAAAGGCACTGAAGCGTGAGCCCCAGGAGCTTGGGGCTTCTCCTCAGCAGAAGCACCTCTCCGCCTCTGAGAGCGGTTGTTGCCCCGGCATCTCTGCTGAGCTCTGGAGCCAAGGTTCCAGCCCTCCCTGAGGTGGCAGGTCCTCCCCTCCAAATACCCTCACTTCCTGGTGGCTCACTGTTCTCATCACTGTCAGCCCAGCCAGCCCACTCCCTGCCCATCACGTTGGCCCGGGTCTCAGGAGTCAGGTCCAGGCTTGGGCAGGAAGGATGACCGCACCCTCACTCACGACAGGGCCCAGCACACCCTTCTTTCTCCGGGAAGGGTTTCAGGTGTGCGGGGTTCGATTCTGTCTTATTCCGGAAAGTTCCTGTGTCGTGATGGTCCTGACTGCTGCCTTTAGTCATTCAGAGTCTGACATACAATCCTTCAACTCACCTTCCAGGCTCCTCCCTCCTTTCTTTTTTTTACTTTTCATTGTTTATCTTTTATACCTTTAGGTTTTCTTGTACTTTTCATTTTAGATTGGAGCATAGTTGATTAATGTCGTGTTAGCTTCAGATGCACAGCAAAATGATTCAGTTACACATACTTGTATCTATTCTGTGGGCTTCCCTGGTGGCTCAGGGGTAAAGAATCCATCTGCTAATGCAGGAGACACAAGAGACATGGGCTTGATTCCTGGGTTGGGAAGATCCCCTGGAGAAGGAAATGGCAGCTCACTCCAATATTCTTGCCTGGAGAATCCCATGGACAGAGGAGCCTAGAGGGCTACAGTCCGCGCTGTTGAGAAAGAGTTGGACACGACTGAAGCAACTAAGCAACATGTATTCTTCATCAAATGCTTTTCCCATTGAGGTTGTTACATAATATTGAGCAAGCTCCCTGCGCTCTACAGCAGGTCCTTCTAGGTCACCCATTTTAAATACAGCAATATGTACATGTCCAACTGGATAACCGTCCCTTCCCTAGTAACCATAAATTCCTTCTCTTTAAGCCTGTGAGTCTGTTTCTGTTTTGTAAATAAGTTCATTTGTATCATTTTTCATTCTGCATACAAGGATATCATACATTTATCTTTATGTGACTTACTTCGTGTGCTAATCTCCAGGTCCATCCATGTTGCTGCAAATGGCACTATTTTTTCTTTTTGTGGCTGAATAATATTCCACTGTATACCTGTACCACATCTTCATCCATTCCCCTGACGATGGACATTTAGGTTGCTCTCATGTGCTGGCTATTGTAAATAGCACTGCAATGAACACTGGGGTGCATATATCCTCTGGACTATATTTTTCTGTAGATATAAGCCCAGGGGTGGGATTGCAGGATCATATGATAGTTCTGTTTTTAGTTTTTAAGGAACCTCCATACCAGTCATCTGCATACCACATCTCCAAACCAGTCGGACTTGTAGTGAATTTATGGTGCAGACACCCAGCTGCACAAATGTTCCTAGCAAGTCCAGACCAGCCTCCGTGATCAGCATCCAGGACACTTGCCCCATCAATCTTAGATGCAGGAAACTTTGCACTTTTCAACTTTTCCACACCAAATGACACCTGGCCCTGAGTCTGCACCCCCTCAACCACAGACGCACATATCTTAGTCAGAGCTGCTGAGAAGTTCAATCTCAGTTGAGTCCAGGATCAAACAAGAATTCACAGGAAGGACTTCTTTGCCAATATCATCACTCTGCCCTGAGGCCACAGGAAAACTTTCTCTCTCTGGACAGACAAATACAGGCCCCAGACTTTCAAA
This sequence comes from Aepyceros melampus, assembly GCA_006408695.1. Lineage (NCBI taxonomy): Eukaryota > Metazoa > Chordata > Mammalia > Artiodactyla > Bovidae > Aepyceros > Aepyceros melampus. The sequence continues at coordinate 435,214 of SJXQ01002154.1, read as the reverse complement.
GTCATGCTGCTTCATACTTGGTATTCAGGGACACGTGGGGCCATCCATCTGGAGTGGGTAGCCAACCCCTTCTCCAGGGGATCTTCCTTACCCAGGAATCAAACCAGGGTTTCCTGCATTGCAGGCGAATTCTTTATAGCTGAGCCACCAGGAAAGCCCACACATACAAACACACAGCCTTAAAAGAAAAAGGTAAAACCATGACCCTCATACAAATATACAAATAAATATGTATTTAGAAGATATGAGGGAGGCATGCAGATTTTATAACAGGATCAAGGGAAAAGTCAAAACAGCACTGATTTGTGTGGAAAAGGCAAAGTTGGGATGAATTGTAAATGGAAACAAAACTGTTTTTTTTCCCCAAGAGGATAGGGGGAAGATAGTTAGATCTCTACAGGACAGGAATTAATTCCCAGGTGACTGTAGCTGTGAAATTAAAAGACGCTTGCTCCTTGGGAAAAAAAGGTATAACACACCTAGGCAGTATATTAGAAAGAATAGACATTACTTTACCGACAAAGGTCCATATAGTTAAAGCTATGTTTTTTCCAGTAGACATGTACAGATGTCACAGCTGAACCATAAAGAAGGCTGGATGCTACAGAATTAATGCTTTCGGATTGTGGTGCTGGAGAAGACTCTTGAGAGTCCCTTGGATTGCAAGGAGATCAAACCAGTCCATCCTAAAGGAAATCAACACTGAATATTCACTGGAAAGACTGATGCCAAAGCTCAAACGCCAATACTTTGGCCACCTGATGTAAAGAGCCAACTCACTGGAAAAGACCTTGATGCTGGGAAAGACTGAGGGCAGGAAAAGGGGGTGAGGATAAGATGGTTGGATGCATCACCGACTCGATGGACATGAATTTGAGCACACTGCAGGAGATAGGGAAGGACAGGGAAGCCTGGCATGCTGCAGTCTATGGGGTCGCAAAGAGTTGGACACAACTGAGCATCTGGGGGACTCTAGGGCACTAATGGGGTTGAAAACTGGTACCCCAGGATGGAAGGATGGAAGCGACTGAACAAAAACAACAAGTTTCCCACTGAAACACAACTTGTTTTACTTCAACCAAACCTCACCAAGCTCCACCCTTGTATACTCATCCCTCCCACACCTGGATTGACCCAGACGAATCCTCTTAATGGGCTCGATCTACTGGAGGAGGAAAGGCTGAGAAACTGAACAGACAGACAACCACCAGGCCATATACACAAATACTGGGTTTGCCAAAAAGCTCACCCAGATTTTCCTGTAACATCCTATGGAAAAACCCAAACGAACTTTCTGGCCAACCCAGTGCTACCAGCCTCTGAGCTCCCAAGCCAGGATCTGGAGACCCACAACCCTCAGCCAGTGCTCCCTGGGCTCTGGCTCCCCTGGCCTTTTCTGGGAACAGGAGTGAGCAGTCTCTGTTTCAGGCACAGCCCTGCCACTCCCCAGCACGTGGTCCTTGAGGAAATCACAGCCTCTCTGAGTCTCCTCCCTCAATATCTGTGTTCCTCGTCAGCTGACTCACCAGGCTGAGGTGGGGATCAGATCACGTGGAGTCTGTGAATGTTCTTTGAAAATGATTTTTAAAAAATAAACCTCAAAACACACCAACAAATAAATGTAACCAAAGTCATACATGTGGAAGACACTCGTCCAGTCGCTAAGTTGTGTGCTAAGCCTTGGCAGCCCCATAGACTGCACACCAGGCCCCTCTGTTTACTACCATCTCCTGGGGTTTGCTCAGATTCATATCTGTTGAGTCGGAGATGCTGAGCCCACCCACTACAGTGCAGCCTTCAGGGGGCCCACCAGGTGAGAGGAGATAGGCGGGCATCCCCGCTCCGGCTCTGCTTGCCTCTTCCTGCTCTGGGTCTCTGGCTGCTCCAGGGTCCCCATTCCCTGACCCCTGCTCATCCTTTGGACAGCAGCCTTCCTGTCCAAGAAACACCTGGGGCAGACCTTCCCCAGGGACTCTGGCTGGTACCAGGGGTCTGACCACGTCACCCGGCTGGAAGTAAACCTGCCTCTGGCTCTCAGCTCCCGCTGCTGGCATCTCACTGCCCAGGTGTGTGCCCTCCCACAGAGTAGTTCCCTGCAGGGAGGAGCAGCATGGACCTTCCAGGTCTGTGTGCTGTATCCTGTCTCCCAGCACCAGCCACCCTGGCTGACACGAGTGACTCCCTCCACCCCTCCCGAGGTTGGACCTGGGGACTCAGCTGCTTGCGGAGGGCAAGCTGGAAAGGGAGTCGGCAGAGTCAGCTGCTCCAAAGACACGCGTCAGCTCGTTTTCTGGCACTCATCAGGTTGTGTGCTTTGTGGATGGGTGCCCAATCATGTCCAACTCTTTGCAACCCCAGGGACTGTAGCCTGCCAGGCTCCTCTGTCCATAGGATTCTCCAGGCAAGAGTATTGGAGTGGGCTGCTAAGCCCTCCTCCAGGTGGTTCTCCCGATCCAGGAATCAAACCCAAATCTCATGTCTCCTGCATTGGCAGGGGGGTTCTATACCACTAGCCCTATCTGGGAAGCCTGTGCTTTGAGCCTCATTTTAAAGATGGGGAGACTGAGACCCAGAGGGTGTGCAGTGACTTGACCGAGCCCCCACCAGGAAGTGGCCCAGTCTATCAGTTCTTTTGATGTCTCTGGGCCTTTGGAGTCAGGCTGGTCTTCGCTGACCGCATGTGAAGGGCTGAGATTTGGGACAAAAGCCAAAAACCATCAGGTTTCCTTTAGAGGCTGTTTCGACACAGGGGTTGCCTAACAGCATCATGCTTACAAAGAAGCGAAGCCCAGAACTTCTCTGCCCGGTTGAGAAAGAGCGTGCAGATTACTCGACACAAAACAGAAGCACGTTGTGAAATCCAAGAGCCAGAGCCCAGGTGGCCACCGTTTGTCCCCAGCTCCAGGGAAGAGGCTGCAGGATGGGTCCTGAAAATGCTGCTTTAGGCCAGGCCATTACATGAGCCTTGGCCCAGAGGCCTCAGATTCCTTAGATTCTGAGCTCAGCTCACAGGCCCCCTTGGGGTGGGAGCCAGTTTCCAAGGAAACTATCAGCCATTTTTCAGGAAGCTGTGTGTTCCCAGGATGGTAAGCAGACACTGTGACCTTCACCATGAACAGCAGGTGGCCTGTTCTACCATCTGTCCTTGAGCAAGTCACTTTGTCTCCCTGTCTTCCCACTTTCTCACATGCAAAAGGCACAGCAGCAAGGCCTACCCCCTGCCATGAGGTGTTAGCATGGGAGTGTCCAGGTGGCTCCATGTTGCCTTGAGGCATACAAAGCTGGTGATCACAGCATCTGCTCTTACAAATTGTTATTGTTGTTTGTTTTTTAAAAAGGCATCTCCCGTACAACCTCATTATCTAGAAGCAAGATGCTGCTTGTCCTGGGGCTGTGGAGGAAATACAGAGAATCAGAAGCCTTGGACCCTAGCTCTTGCTCTGCAGGACTCAGTACATAACTTTGGACACAAGTATTCATGTCTGACTCCTTGCAACCAAATGGGCTGTAGCCATGTATGAGCTATGTAGGCTCCTCGGTCCATGGGATTTCCCCGGCACGAATCTGGAGTGGGTTGCCATTCGTACTCCAGGGGATCTTCCCAACCCAGGGATTGAACCTGAGGCTCCAGGGTCTCCTGCATTGCAAGTGGAGTTTGTACTGCTGAGCCACTGGAAGTCCCCAGTTACCAGTATAAATATTCTTTATAAGCTGAAGTAGCTATTGCAAGAAACACTGTTAATGGACTTGCAGAGGCCCAGGACCAATCACATTATTTTTAAGATCATCGTGTTTGCACCCACCCCTGCCTTCCTGAACTGCAGCTCTAAAAGCCTTTGTGGGACCTCCCTGTGGTCAAGTGGTTAAGACTCCACACTTCCAATGCAGAGAGGGCAGGGGTCTGATCCCTGGTCAGGGAACTAAGATCCCACATGCCATGCATCATATCCAAAAAATAAAATAAAAGCCTTTTCTAGATGCAAATTAGGTCCCATCAGTCAGATTCATTTCTTCATGGTTCTGAAGGAATAAGAGTGCTATAGCTATGGTCCTATGGCTATGAGAAAACTAGACAGTGTATTAAAAAGCAGAGAGATCACTTTGCCAACAAAGGTAGTCAAAGGTAGTCAAACCATAGTCAAAGGTATGGTTTTTCCAGTGATCATGTACGGATGTAAGATTTGGACCATAAAAAAGGCCAAGTGCTAAAGAATTAATGCTTTCAATTATGGGGCTAGAAAAGACTCTCGAGAGTCTCTTGGACTGCAAGGAGATCAAACCAGTCCATCCTAAAGGAAATCAACCCTGAAAATGCATTGGAAGGACTGATGCAGAACCTGAAGCTCACTTTGGCCACCTGATGTGAAGAGCCGACTCACTGGAAAAGACCCTGATGCTGGGAAAGGCTGAAGGCAGGAGGAGAAGAGGGTGACAGAGGATGAGATGGTTGGATGGCATCACTGACTTGACGGACATGAGTTTGAGCAAGCTCCGGGAGACAGTGAAGGCCAGGGAAGCCTGGGGTCAATGGGGTCACAAAGAGTCAGACACGACTGAGTGACTGAACAGCAAATAACAACAGTAATTGTCGAGTGTTGTTTCTGGCAAGTATGACCAAAGAGACACTGAATGTTTCTCAACAGCATTCCAGGGACCACTCACAAGTGAGAGTTAGCTGCAGCGGCTACAGAGACAGCTTCCCAATTCCCAGGTCAAACTGTGTGACAAGCCATTCACTCAAGGGTTCCAGGGCTGGTCTCCAGATTTCGTACCTGCCTGATCGTGGCAGAGGCAGCAGGCGCCCCGGCGGGCCAGTTCTACAGAGATGCTCGGGGAGTCAAAGACGGAGCTTCTAGGGCCTGCTCCAGCCTCTCTACTGTACACATCCCGCATGTGCCAATGACCGAGCTGACACCACGGCCACGAAGAAAGGAGCCGCTGACCCAGGTGGAGAAAGACACGGAAAGGACCAACAGGCCCTCTTCTCACTTCACTCCTCACTTTCTGCCCCATGCCCATCTCTGCCTACTGAAATCCAACTCACCCTTCACAGCTCAGCCAGATCTTACGTCCTCCAGGAAACCTTGCCCAGCGGCATGCTGGCCACGCTCGCTCCTCTGTGACTCCTGCAGCTTCACTTCGGTTTCTCTCTCTTAGCAGGTGGGACACACATCCGCCTTTGTAGCCATCCACACGCAGTCCCTTTTCTATGATGCTGACCTCCTTGAAAACAGGCACTTTATCTGTCTTTTTGGTCTCTCCCAACACTTGACCTAATATGTCACACCTGGAATCATCCCAATAAAGACTTTGATTGAATGATGCTCATTGAGGAGAGAAGACAGACAAAAACCACTGGAGAGAAGCCCATGGCAGGACATGTGAGGGCTGAACTGAGTATCACAAACCAAGAATGGCAGGTGCCTCCTCCATCCCCAACAGTAAGGTGACTTCTTGACTTCCACATTCCCTTCTCCACCTGCAACCCAGCCCAGAGCAGAAAGAGGTATATTCACTGAGCAGATTGAACCATGGAGGTGCCAGACTCTGGGATACTTCTTGTTGTTTACTCACTCAGTTGTGGCTGACTCTTTGCAACCCTATGGGCTGTAGCCACCAGGCTCCTCTGTCCATGGAATTTCCCAGACAAGAATACTGGAGTGGGTGGCCATTTGCTTTTCCAGGGGATCTTCCTGACCCAGGGATCAAACCCACATCTCCTCCATTGCAGGCAGATTCTTTACCGCTGAGCCACTGGGGAAGCTCCTCTAGGATACTAACATCAGTAAAACTTCAGGGCCAAAGACAAGAGAAGTAAATTTTAATCTGATAAGACAAAATTCTATCTCCAGAATTCCCTTAGCCAAGTCGCTACCACCTCCACCACCAGGAGTCAGAGGGTTTGTGAGAAAATCAACACATCTCAAATCCCCCAGAGAAAGCATCTCAGTTTTGAGGATCTTCTGATAGAAAGTCCATCTGGTCACCTAACAAAACCCCAGCCCCCGAGGTGCACACAAGGCAGGAGCCTCCTAATTGCCATCTCACACCTCCTCCTGAAACATGAATGGTTACTGATGAATCATCAAACATTTCAGGAAAGTGCCAACATGAAAGAGAGGAACCAGGAGAGACAAGCAACCTCACAGAAAAAAAAAAAAAAAAGACCAGCCTCCCCAAGCAGGAGAGACTCCTCCAGCTGATACCTCCAGACTTTGTCTGCAACACTGGTTCTCCTGGGTCTCCAACCTTCCATTACTAGCCCACACGCAGGCTGGGATTTACCAGTTTCCAAGGCCACAGGGCTTCCCTGGTGCCTCAGATGGCAAAGAAGCTGCTTGCAACGTGGGAGACCTGGATTCGATCCCTGGGTCAGGAAGATCCCCTGGAGAAGAACATTCTCCAGTATTCTTGCCTGGAAAACCCCAAGGGCAGAGAAGCCTGGAGGGCTACAGTCCATAGGGTCTCACATGAGCCATTCCCTTACAATAAATCTTTCTCTGTATATGCACATCCTCTTGGGTTTATTTCTTCAGAGTACCTGACAAACACAATTGCTTAAAACACAGAATTATCATATGATCCAGCAATTCCACTCTTACGTATATAAAAGTGACAGGGAGAGTCTTTTGCTAAGTCGTGTCATTCCCTGGTGCCTCAGATGGCAAAGAAGCTGCTTGCAACGTGGAAGACCTGGATTCGATCCCTGGGTCAGGAAGATCCCCTGGAGAAGAACATTCTCCAGTATTCTTGCCTGGAAAACCCCAAGGGCAGAGAAGCCTGGAGGGCTACAGTCCATAGGGTCTCACATGAGCCATTCCCTTACAATAAATCTTTCTCTGTATATGCACATCCTCTTGGGTTTATTTCTTCAGAGTACCTGACAAACACAATTGCTTAAAACACAGAATTATCATATGATCCAGCAATTCCACTCTTACGTATATAAAAGTGACAGGGAGAGTCTTTTGCTAAGTCGTGTCTGATTCTTTGCAACCCTACGGACTGCAGCCCACTGGGCTCTTCTGTCCATGGAATTTTCCAGGCAAGAATACTGGAATGGGTTAGCATTTCCTCCTCCAGGGGATCTTCCCAACCCAGGGACTGAGCCCTCATTTCCTGCAGTGGCAGGCGGATTCTTTAGGCATATACCCACGACAAATGAAAACATGTCTACACAAAAACGTGTACAAATTTTCACAGCAGCTTTATTGACATGAGCCAGAAAGTGGAAACGACACCAAAGTCCATCAGTAGCTGAATGGATAAAGATGATGTGACAAATCCATACAACAAAATCTTATTCAACAAAAAGAGGAAGAAAGTACTGACACGTGTGATAACATTGGCAATTCTTAAAAGTATTATGCTCGGTGAAAAGAAGGCAGACACAAAAGGACCACATGCATGATCCCGCTTACCTGAAATGTTCAGAACAAGCAAATATGCAGCGACAGAAAGTGGATTTAGTGGAGCATGTGTGATTTGGGGGTGAAGGCTAAAGAGTATGGGATTTCTTATTAGGAAACATTTGACAAAAAGGTTTTCAAGTGAGATAATGACAATAGTCATACAATTTTGCAAATGTCTTTAAAATATGAAGTTAATGTATCATGGCATTCAGAAAGGTTAACATCCAGTTATGACATTCCTGCCAAAGACGCATGACCGACGTCTAATCATGAGAAAATATTAGATGACTCCAATGGAGGACACTCCATTGCCCTGTACTCTTCAAAAATGTCAAGGTCAAGAGAAACAGTGAAGGGCTGAGGAAGTGTCCCAGGTTGAAGATGAAAGAGACAAGACAAATACATGCAATGTGGATCCTGAATTGGGTGGATCCTGGGTTGTATCCTAGACATTGAGTTTTTTATTGTTGTTGTGATAAAGGATATCGGTGGTCCAAAGGCTGCCAAAGGCAATAGTATTATGCCAATGTTCCTTTTCTGACTTTGCAACTTGCACTGGGATTATGTAAAAGAATACCCTCATTTTTTTAAGAAACACATACTGAAATATTTAGGAAAAAGACAAAAAATCATGAAAAATTATCTATATATCCACCCAGAGAAAGAGAGAAAGTAAATGCAGTAAAACATTATCAACTGGAGAATCTGAGTGAAGGGGAATACAGGAATTCTTTGCATTACTTTTGTAACTTTACAGAAGGGTGCAATTTTTTCCATAGAAAAATGTAAACAAAAAAAAGAATACATCATGAGACAATCTTTCCTAGTCACTGGCATGGATCTAACTCATGTTTTCAGTTGCTGCATAACATTCCTTCAACTAAACAAAGTTTATTCCAGCATTCTCTAACTGATGGTAATTGATCTTGTATCTAGTTTTCAGCCCAATTGATATACATGAATCCTAACATGTTGGTGGTTTTATTTCCATAGGATAGAGTCCCAAGAGTAAGGTCACTGGGAAGAGGTATATGTCCTACTCTTTACTTTAGTAGTTATTGCTAGATTGCTTTTCTAAAAGGCTACGCAATTCATTTTTCCACCACTACTACCTGAGATCTTTTCTCTAGTTCTTGTCGATAATGGTGTCACTCTTCTTAATTTTTGATAATCACATTATTCTGATTTGCATTTAGCTATTACTAATGAAGTTCTACTATTTTCTGTATGTTTATGAGCCTGTGGACTGCTCATTAATAAATCTTGCCATTTTTCTACACATTTGCTCTTTTCTTAAATTTAAAAGCTTTCTATAGCAATCTTTCAATGCATATTGAACATATCCACACACCACCACCCTCAACACACACACACAATTTCACCATTACTATAAGCTGAATTAACTTATAGTATAACTAGTTACTAGGAAAATTTTATATAATCAAACATATCTATCTTTCCTAATATGCCTGTCCGATTTATTGTCTTGACTTAGAAACTCTCCCCCATCCTAAGGGTAAAACAGTTATGTAGGTAACTTAAGTAAGTAACCATAACTTTTGGTTAACTTATTTTTACATTTAGCATTTAAATTATCTGGAGTTTCTCTCTGCATATGGAGTAAGGAAGAAGTTTAAATTTATCTTCTTTCAGTCAGTGGCTGGTGGTAATAAACTGCAAATCACAAAGGAACTCAGAAGGCCAACATGGCATAGTGCTTAGAAGCCACACTCACTGATTTGGGGTTCCCACTCTGCGTGTGCTGGCTGTGTGACCTTGGGTAAACTACTGACCCTCTCTGTTCTTCACTGCCCTCCTTTGTGAAACAGAATCATAGCAGGCCCAACTTCATACAGTTGTGGTGATGACTCACTGGGCTAATATAAGTGCTTAGCACAGTCCCCAGACCACAGTTAGAGTAACATTTAGAACAAGGATTTTCCTGCTGCAAAGCTTCTTACTGTATAAACCTCAGGGACCGAGGGGACTCAGATGCCTAATCTGTTCCAGGTGGGACACCAGGGCAGGGAGACCAGTGGGCCGTCCCCAGAGACTCCCATTCACCAGCTATAAATGGCCCCGGGAAGACCCAGCATCTCCACTCAAGAACTCTCTCCTCACCCCAGACCCTCAGCTTGCCCAATGGGAGAGAACCAAGCCCTGGCCCACCTCCCAGCTCTACTCAGAAGAGGAAGGAAGAGCCTGTAGCAGTGTGTGGGAGGGAATGGGATCATCTTTCAAATTCCCCTTTCCTTCCAAATCTGAGCTCCTTCCTGGTTAGAAAGGTCACCTGGCCTAGAAACGGTCGGGGTGAGTAAATCATTGGAGGTCATAAAACCTGGCAGTGATCTTCTTGGTTTTAATTTATGATTCTGGCCAACTGGGTCCACTCTGCAGATGGCAACTGCTCAGATACCAAAATCAGGAAGATGAGAATGACAGAAGAGTGTCACTCTTTTTTTTTTTTTAATTAAAAAAATTTTTTTTAACTTTTTTATTTTGTATTGGGATATAGCCAATTAACAGGCTTCCCTAGTGGCTCATCAGTAAAGAATCCATCTGCAAAGCAGGGCACACAGGAGAAGTGGGTTCGATCCCTGGGTTGGGAAGCTCCCCTGAAGGAGGGCATGGCAACCCACTCCAGTATTCTTGCCTGGAGAATCCCATGGACAGAGGAGCCTAGTGGGCTACAGTCCATAGCGTCGCAGAGTCAGACACGACTGAAGTGACTTAGCACACACACACACACACAACACTGATTAACAATGTTGCGATAGTTTTGGTGAACAGTGAAGGGGCTCAGCCACACAAATACATGTGTCCATTCTCCTCCAAACTCCCCTCCCCTCCAGGCTGCCGCATAACATTGAGCGGAGCCCCCTGTGCTTCACAGTAGGTCCTTCCTGGCTATCTATTTTATACACAGCAGTGTGTACATGTCCAGCCCCAACTCCCTATCTCCCCATCCTTCCCACCCCACCCCCCAGCAACCATTAGCTCATTCTCTAAGTCTGTGAGTCTTTTTCTATTTTGCAAATTCATTTGTATCATTTCATTTTAGATTCCACATGTAAGGGATGTCATCCGATATTTCACCTTCCCTGCCTGACTTCACTCAGTATGACAGTCTCTAGGTCCATGCATGTTGCGGCAAATGGCATTATTCCATTCTTTCTAATGGCTGAGTTGGAGAAGGCAATGGCACCCCACTCCAGTACTCTTGCCTGGAAAATCCCATGGGTGAGAAGCCTGGTGAGCTGCAGTCCATGGGGTTGCTAAGAGTCGGACACAACTGAGCAACTTCACTTTCACTTTTCCCTTTCATGCATTGGAGAAGGAAATGGCAACCCACTCCAGTGTTCTTGCCTGGAGAATCCCAGGGATGGGGGAGCCTGGTGGGCTTCCGTCTATGGGGTCGCACAGAGTCGGACATGACTGAAGCGACTTAGCAGCAGCAGCAGCAGCAATGGCTGAGTAATATTCTATTGCAAATCTGTGCCACATCTTCTTTATCCATTCCTCTGTCAATGGACATTTAGGCTGGTTCCATGTCTTGGCTATTGTAAACTATGCTGCAATGAACAATAGATCGTTTTTCTCCAGGTATATGCCCAGGAGTGGGATTACAGGTCATATGCTAGCTCTATTTTTAGTTTTTTAAGGAACCTCCCTACAGTTCTCCACAGTCGCTGTACCAACTTACATTCCTACCCACAGCATAGGAAGGTTCCCTTCTCTACAAGGGTGTTAAACTCTTGTAAAAGTCACGTCATCCATGCAGAGTTGGGGGGATGAAGTGAGCTACAGAAAGGACAAGGGTCTAGCCCCCACTGCCTCCATCCTCTCTTCGCATTTACAGGCTGGAAAGATGGTCCCCCATCCCTGTGCCGCCCCACATGCTCAGAGAGAGCCTGGCCATCCCCACCTCTGCACACCACAGTTACTCAACAACCGCACTGCACTCAGGCAGGCACGCTGTTTAAAGCCACCCGAGGGCTGAGAGCCTGGCTTCCACTGGCCGCCCAAGTGCCTGATGCTCCAACCACCCAGAAAGGCATTGTTGTCTTCTGGCCAGTGTCCAAAGAAGGAGATGATTTCTCCCTGCCAGCCTCTGTGGTGGATCCTAATCAGAACGGCCCCCAGGCACATTAACACCTGGCTTCTGGGGGTTGTGGGAGGGCGTGGCCCATTGAGTGTCTCTGCATTTTCCTCCCGGTCACTGAGTTTTGGCTCCAGGCTGAGAGATCCAGGCAAGGGTCCAAAGGAAAGGATGACCTGTCTCCTGCAGCCCAAAGGCATGCACACAATCCTGTCTTCTTAACTGCCCAGTAAACAAGTCCCACCAGTGACACTGGTCAAAAAGGGAGGGGGGCTCCATGCATGACACTACCCACTTCCACTCACCAACTAGCCTGTCCTGCAACGGGGTCAGTGGAAAGCTGAGGGCTTTTGCTCACTCCAAGGGCCCATCCGGGAGAATCAGCTCCAAGGTCAGGTCATTGTGCCCACTGAGTACCCCCTGGCTCTCTGGCATTGCCCTTGGAAAGCTGCTTTCATAAGCCCTGAGAGTTTTGCACCAGGGGGTCTAGCAGTTCCTGCCTCACTAAGCCTCACTTCCCAGACACGGGAGGCTGGTCCCTCACTCAGGGAATCCCCTTCCGACCAGGAGCCGCCTGCTGGTGGGAAAATTCTGAGAACCTGTAAGCAATGCAATTCACGTTGTAAAAACGCATTTCTCGGTGAGCATCACCTACCAGTTCTGAGAAATAGGGATATTTCAAGATGTGACTTTCCTTCCTGAAGAAAGGGTGGGAAAAATATTTCTCCCCCAAACTCTATTTCCTGGATTCAAAAGGACCCATCTCCTTCTCTGGAATGTTTGTTGTTGTTCAGTTGCTCAGCCGTATTCAACTCTTCGAGACCCCGTGGACTGCAGCCTGTCAGGCTCCTCTGTCCATGAGGATTTTCCAGGCAAGAATACTGGAGTGGGTTGCCATTTCCAACTCCAGGGGATCTTCCTGACCCAGGGATCAAACCAGCATCTCCTTCAAATCTCCTGCATTGCAGGCAGATTCTTTACCACTGAACCACCAGCATTTGTGGGGAGGAGCTCATTTCATCTGAACCCATTGTCTTCCTGGGAGGGCAGGTATCCCCCTACTTGTCAATTTCCCTCCCCACACCTGAAACGTCTCCCAGACAACGGACAGAGCAGTGATACTGTCAGGCCCATCACTCATGTTCCTAGAAGCCCGGGATGGGTCTCAGCAGGAATATTGCCCAGCAAGCAATTTTCAAGGTGCTTTCTCTTGTTCAGATTAAACAATGAAGCCCCTACATGGGTTAAGCCCTCTGCTAATATCAAGATCTTTCAGAATCTGGTGGCAAAATCCAGTTGCCTAGGAGGCTAGAAGAGCTCCAGAATTTGTCTCTGTCACAAACTACAGTAACATAAAAGGCAGAGGAACCAGAGATCAAATTGCCAGCATCTGCCAGATTACAGAAAAAGCAAGGGAATTCCAGAAAAACTTCTGCTTCACTGACTATGCTAAAGACTTTGACTGTGTGGATCATAACAAACTGTGGAAAATTCTTAAAGAGATGGGAATGCCAGACCATTTTACCTGAGAAACTTGTGTGCAGGACAAGAAGCATTGTTAGAACTGGACATGGAACAACAGACTGGTTCAAAACTGGGAAAGGAGTACGTCAAGGCTATAGATTGTCACCCTGCTCATTTAACTTATACGCAGAGTACATCATGAGAAATGCCAGGCTGGATGAAGCACAAGCTGGAATCAAGGTTGCTGGGAGAAATATCGACAACCTCAGATAACCTCTGCAGAAAGCAAAGAGGAACTAAAGAACCTTTTGATGAAAGAGGAGAGTGAAAAGGCTGGCTTATAACTCAACATTCAAAAAACAAAGATCCTGGTATCCAGTCCCATCCATCACTTCATGGAAAATAGATGGAGAAACAATAGAAACAGTGACAGACTTTATTTTCTTGGGCTTCAAAATGACCGCAGATGGTGACTGCAGCCATGAAATTAAAAGACGCTTGCTCCTTGGAAGACGAGCTATGACAAACCTAGACAGCATATTAAAAAGCAGAGACACTACTTTGCTGACAAAGGTGTGTACACAGACCTATGCACTAGCGGGGAGAAAGAAGCAGGGGATGGGAAAGACAGGGGTAGGGATTAAGAGGTACAAACTATTGGGTTGGCGAAAAAGTTCATTTGGGTTTTTCCATAAGATATAATGGAAAAACCCAAAAGAATTTTTTGGCCAGCCCAATAACTATGATAAATTAGCTACAAGGACATATTATACAACACAGGGAATACAGCCAATAGTTCACAATAACTATAAACAGAATGTAACTTTCAAATACATGACTCACTATGATGCACACCTCAAACTTACATAATATACATCAACTATATCCCAGTAAAAAATAAATAAAACAAGATTTTTTTTAAGCACCAAGAACTAGCCATCTGTATGGTTCCCACTGACTCTGAAATGCTAAGTTTCTAATTAACAAACCAAATAATTGGTGCTAGTGATCTCAACTTGGGTGACAAGTTAACAACAAACTGTGTCATTAAATACAGAAGCAAGCCTTTAATAACATAAATAGGAGAGCCTAATAAAAACAGTATTATCTAGCATTTGGGGGACAAGATGACACAGACCCACTTTCCCCTGCTCCTTCCATCTAAATCCAGGACTTCCCTGGTGGCTGTGACAGTAAAGCATCCACCTGCAGCATGGGAGACTTGGGTTTGATCCCTGGATTGGGAAAATTCCCTGGAGAAAGGAGTGGCTACCCACTCCAGTATTCTGCCTGGAGAATCCCATAGGTAGAGATGCCTGGCGGGCCACAGTCCATGGTGCTGCAAAGAGTAGGGCACGACTGAGCAACTAAGCACTACTGCTACTCTGTCTGAATACAACCAAATTCTCTGGACATAAATCAACTGCCAATCATCCAAGGATTATGAAGCTTGGAAAGAAGGCAGCCTGAATGGAGGTCTTGGGGCGTTAGGAGCACCACCATGGGGAGCTCCCTGAGTTTTCCCTTTTTTTTTTTTTTTAATCTTCTATATATCTTCCAACTGGGCACTGGAGAGCCCTGCAGCTCAGAACAGCCAAACAACAAAGACAAGAATAAAAGAACAAACATACGAAAAGGCCCAGGAAAGGAGCAGCCCCACAGAGGTGTGGGTGGGAACACCATAGGTGGTAGAGGAGCCCCGACCTGCCTGCAGCAGGAACGGCAACAATGCAGCCAGGCAGAGGGCCTATCCCCTCCCCGGGTGCGGGAGGAGAGCCCATCTGTACACACCAGGGGCACCAGCAGGCCCTGGCCTGCGTGTACACACTCGTTGTGTGTGAGTCTTTGCCACCCCATGGACTGTAGCCCACGAGTCTCCTCTATCCATGGGATTCTCTGGGCAAGAATACTGGAGTGGGTGGTCAATCCCTTCTCCAGGGGAGCTTTCCGACCCAGGGATCAAACTCGGATCTCCTACATTGCAGGCAGATTCTTTACCAGCTGAGCCACCCGGGAAGTCCACAGCCGAGTGTCTTCCAAACTTCCACTGAGGGGCTGGCAGCATCTTCAACTCCATGGCTCTTGTCCTCCACCCAGTGGTAGAAGGTGGCCCAAATGAGGCTTCCCTCCATAGCAGCACCAGCAGAGTGAGTGCAAAGTCCCTTGGCACCAGGTCCACCAGATACAGCATGGCCCACCCCACCAAACACCACCAGGAGGCCCTGGGAAGCAACCTCTACTCCCCGGGGCAGCACCAGCAAGGACTTAAACAGGAGCTCAGGTGGAGCCAGAAAAACAAAACAGACCAGAATAGCATTTAGAGGCTCAGCGACTAAGTCATCATTGAATTACAGCCCATAAGATAAGACCAGAACCTAAACATTAAACCAAAGCATGATGACCAATTAGAATAAAAATGTACTGACCAAGATTCTCCTAAGCGAAAGTTGCTCAGTCGTGTCTGACTCTTTGTGACCCCGTGGGCTATACAGTCCATGGAATTCTCCAGGCCAGAATATTGGAATGAGTAGCCTTTCCCTTCTCCAGGGGATCTTCCAACCCAGAGACTGAACCCAGGTCTCCCACATTGCAGGTGGATTCTTTACCAGCTGAGCCACAAGGGAAGACTCTCCTAACATCACAGGCAAATGTCCGAGACAGAAGTGAAAAAGACTCCTAAGAATCCCTTGGACAGCAAGGAGATCAAACCAGTCTATTATAAAGAAAATCAACCCTGAATACTAGAAGGACTGATGCTGAAGCTGAGGCTCCAATACTTTGGCCACCTGTGTGAAGAGCCAACTCATTGGAAAAGATCCTGATGTTGGGAAAGTTTGAAGGCAGAAGGAGATGGGGATGATAGAGGATAAGCTGGTTGGATGGCATCACTGACTCTATGGACATGACTTTGAGCAAACTCCAGGAGATGGTGAAGGACAGGGAAGCCTGGTGTGCTTCAGCCCATGGGATCATAAAAAGCTGGACATTATTTAGTGACTGAACAACAACATCATACCAAAACCCAGGTAACCCATAACCTAAATGGAAATGGGAAATCAGGATTGATGTCAATGCTCAGATAGATGAGATGCTGAACTCATTTAACAAAGATGGAAAGCTGCCATCCTAAAATTGCCTCAGTAAGTAATTGCAGATTCATTTGAAACAAATGAATAAATGTAAAATCTCAGCAAAGTAGAAGTTATAAAAATAATGAAGTGGAAGTGATCTAAATGAAAAATGAAATAACTGAAACGAAAATCTCTCTGAACTGACTCAATAATAAGAGTGCAGTGACAAAAGGTAGAATTAGCGAACTGGAGGAGTGATCAATAGAATTCATTCAGTCTGAACAACAGAGAAAATAGACTGGGAAAAAAAATGAACAAAGCCTCAGGAACCTGTGGGACAACAGCAAATGATCTAATGTTGATGTTATCAGAATCCTAGAAGGACAGGAGCGAAAATGTGGAATTTTAAGGACTTGCCAGTCCTTAACCATGGAGTGGTTAAGATTCCACTCTTCCACTCCAGGGGTTGCAGGTCTGATCCCTGGTCAGGCTTCCCAGATGGTGCAGTGGTAAAGAATCCGCCTGCAAATACGGGAGTTGTGAGTTCCATCCCTGGGTCAGGAAGATCCCAGGGAGAAGGAGATGGCAATCCACTCCAGTATTCCTGCCTGGGAAATTCCACAGACAGAGGAGCCTGGCAGCCTACAGTCCATGGAGTCACAAAGAGTTGGACACAACTGAGCAACTTAGCATGCATGCAGACATAGGGAACTCAGATTCTGCATGCCTTGTGGCATGACGAAATAAAGAATAAATAAAAGAAACACCTTTTAAAAATGTGGGATTTTAAAGCTATTCAACAAAAATAGTGGCCGGACAGGTTCTTTACCACCAAGCCTCCAGGGAAGCTGAAAATGCCCAGATACGGTAAAAGACAAATATCTTACAGATGTAGAACGCTGACTGACTACAAAATAGGATACCCCTAAAGAAACCCATGTCAAGATACATTATAATTAAACTTCTAAAAACTGAACACGTAGACAAAAAGTTTAAAGCAACCACAGAAATACAGCACACTGGAAGGAAACAACGATTGGCATGAGGCAGAGTTCTCATCTGAAACCATGGAAGCCAGAAGACCGGCACATTTTGCAAGCAAGTCCTGAAAGAAAAGAACTGCCAGCCAAGAACTGCATCTAGCAAAACTGTGCTTCAAGAATGAAAGAGGAAGAGAGAGATCCTCAGACCAAGGAAAAGTAAGAGAAGCTGTTTCCAGCAGAATTAGCCTCAAAGAATGAAGTACCGCATTGTGGTTTTAACGGAATTTCCCTAATGACTAATGATGTTGAACATCTTTTCATGCCCTTCTGGATATTTGCATATTCTCTTTGGAGAAATATGTATTCAATTCCTTTGCTCATTTTCTTTTTTCTTTTTGTTGTTAATTTTTTTCTTTTTTTTTTAATTAATTTTTATTTTTTTAGTTTGTTTTGCTTTACAATACTGTATTCGTTTTGCTACACATCAACATGAATCGGCCACGAGTGTACATGAACTCCCAATCCCGACCCCCACCTCCCTTGTTAAATTTTAAGAGATCCATATTCTAGACCTTTATCAGTCCTATCACTTGAAATATTTTCTTCCTTCGTGCAGGTTGTATTTTCACTTTCTTGATATGCAAAAGTTTTTCATTTTGAGATAACCCAACTTATCTATCTTTTTCATTTGTTGCTTGTGCTTTTGGTGTCCTATCTGTGAATTTTTGGCCAAGCCCAAGGTCATGGAGATTTAACTTCATATTTTCTTATAAGAGCCCATGGGTTTAGCTCTTAAACTTAAGTCTTTGATCCATTTTACCAAATTTGTTCATCTTTTCAAGATTGTTTTGGCTATCACTGCTTTCCAGGTGGCTCGGTGGGAAAGAATCCACCTGCCAACAGTCCCAGGAGACATAAGGGATGCAGGTTTGATCCCTGAGTCAGGAAGAGCCCCTGGAGGAGGGCATGGCAACCCACTCCAGTGTTCTTGCCTGGAGAATCCCATGGACAGAGGAGCCTGTGGACTACAGTCCACAGGGTCACAGAGTCAGACACGACTGAAGCGACTTAGCACGCATGCACACTTTCCATGTGAACTGTGCGATCAGTTTTTCCATTTCTGAAGAAGAAAAGAGAGGCCACTAAGACTCTGGTAGGAACTGTACTGAATCCTTAGGTCAGTTTGGGTAGTATTATCACTTAACAATATTAAGTCTTCCAAGCCATGAATACAGGATTTTTTCCATTTGTTTAAGCGTCCATTAACCTTTCAGCAATGTTCTGTCATTTTCAGTGTACAAGCCTTACACCTCCTTAGTTAAATTTATTCCTAAGTATTTTGTCCTTTTTGATGCTATTATAAATGAAATTGTTTTCTTAACGTCTCATTTGCATCATTCATTTCTATCTGGAGAAACATAATTGATTTAAATTTGTTAATTTTATATTCTGCTACTTTACTGCATCAGTTTATTAGCTGCAAAATTTTTGGTGGATTTTTTAAGGATTTTCTATACTTTGCAATAGGTAATTGACTGGGATCTTATATTTGTATGTAGGTGTTTACAGCTATATGTTTCTCTCTGAGCTTGCCTTCACTGTATCCCATAAATATAGGTATGCTGACTTTTACTTTCTGTTCTTCTTTTTCTAATTTCCCTTGTGTGGCTTAGAACAACAGAAAGTTATTGTTTCAGAGTTCTGGAGGCTAAAATCTGAAAACAAGGTGTTAGCCAGGCCAGACTTCCTCCAAAGTCTCTGGGGGAAAGAGCTTCTTACCTTTCTCAGCTTCTGGTGGATAAGATATTCCTTGGCTTGTGGCAACATAAATAGGCCATTTTCTGCCTGCACTTTCCACAGTGTTTGCCCTTTGCATCTTCACGGCCCATCTTTGTGCAAGGATGCCAGTCATACTGGACTAGGCCCAAGCAAGTCCCGTGTGGCCTTAACTAATTACATCTACAATGACAGTATTTCTATACAAGGTCTCCTTCTGAAGCACAGGTGGTTAGGACTTCAACAGTTCTTTCTGTGGGGACACAATTTAACTCATTTTAAGAAATTAGTGGGACTTCCCTGATGGTCCAATGACTGAAAGTCCATCTTGCAATGAAGAAGATGTGGGACTGAACCCGTGACCAGGGTTCAATCCTTTGTCCAGGAAAGCCCGTGCGCTCTAGAGCCCTAGCGCTACAGCTAGAGTCCTTATGCAGCCAAATAAATTGACAAATATATTTTTAAAAATTAGTAATGGAAGAAAAATATCAAACCACAAAGAATTGGAAGAGGAAATTAATAATGGTAAGGGCTAAAATCTATGTAATAAAAATATACAAATCCAAAAGCATTTCATTGAAAAGACGAATAACATTGATGATCTTCTTGTGAGACTGATAAAGACAAAAAGAAACACAGCAAAAGTATGCATGAGTAGAATGAGAATATCAGATAATCATAGACTAGGAACCAGTGAATCCACTGTGAAACAACACTATCACAAGCTGCTGGCAACATACGTGGACACAGATGGTTTCCTTGCAAAATGCAAAAACCACCAGAATTAAACCAAGAAAAGGAGGCCTTGAATAAATCAACTGTTATAGATGAACCTGAAAAGGCAATTAAAACTTCATTATTGAAAAGTGACCTGGGACTAGATGGTTTCACAATGGAACCCCAATCCTCAGTTAATATTCATGATTTAATCTATTTCCACCATAAACTATTCGCTTGTACCATATTATACAATGTTTGGGTTTATCCCTCCTATATCCCATGATTTAATGTCCTGCATAAAATGGTTTAACTCCATATGAACTCTTGCAGCAGACTAATAAAATACCTAGGAATAAACCTACCTAAGAAAGCAAAAAGACTCTGAAAACTATGACACTGATGAGAGATACTGAAGATGACACAAGCAGATAGAAAGATATACCATGTTCTTGGATTAGAAGAATCAATACTGTTAATTAAAATGACTAAACTACCCAAGGGAATCTACAGATTCAATGCAATCCCTGTCAAATGACCAATGACATTTTTCACAGAAATAGAACAACAACAACAAAAATTTAATTTGCAAGGAAACACAAAGACTCCCAAATAGCCAAAACAGTCTTGAGAGAGAAGTGCAGACCTGGAGGAATCATTGTCCTTGACTTTAGACTATACTACAAAGCTATAGTCATCAAAACATAGGGTAACAGCACAAAAGCAGATGCATAGGTCAACGGATAGGACAGAAAGCCCAGAAATAAACCCATGCACTTATGGCCAGTTAATCTGTCCATATTTGTTACTGAAGACCTCAGTTCTGAATGTTCTTCTTCCTTCCTTGCTAACCCTCCCCCACTTGCCAGGATTATGCTTTGTCACTTTAAAGTTAACTGAAGATATTTCCTAAGAACACCTCAACATGCGTGCCAAGTGTGGTAATACGTGCAAGGGAGGCCTAGAGAAACAGTCCAACAGAGGATGAATTTGTATTTTGAATGAAACAAGTCTATTTGTTTGCCAAGTGAGAGAGAGGTGGAAGAGAGAAGGATTGAGAGTTTGGGATTCACAGATAGAAACAATTATATTAATATGTAGGATGGATAAATAGTAAGGTCCTACTGTGTAGCACAGGGAACTATATTCAATATCCTGTGATAAACCATAAGGTAAAAGAATAAGAATGTGTGTTTATATATACACATTCATATTCATATTCTTTTATATATATAAATAATTCACTTTGCTGTACAACAGAAATTAACACAAATTGTAAATCAACTCTACTTTAAAAAATAAAATAAAACCAGTCTAAATGATTCCTTTAGTTAAATGTAGTCCTTGGTCCCTATAAAGTGGAAATATAAAATTATCACTTCCCAAGGGTTTTCCTTTTTGCCATCAAATACATCACCCGGGCACAAGAACATGGGAGTGATTATTTTTTACAGCCAACTATTTTCTCCCAATGGAAACCTACATAAAGCTGAAGTCTGAATAACCGGTCACCATGTGTGATTAGACGATGATTGTCTTGCTGAATGGACATATAATCATGGATATTCCATGATCATATATTAACAAAATGTCATAGCTTGGTCAGGTGACCTTAACTGTTCCTAAAATGTGTTTGAGAGGGCTCCCCAAAGGACGTAGTAACAGGGTTAAATAAAATCAAAACAATAAGAACATGGAAAGAGGAAGGAAGTATGTTAATCACAGAGCCTGATAGCTTCATAAACACTAAATATTAAGTCTGACTCAGAGCTTCCTTGAGCAAAAAAGGGGAACAGAAGTTACACAGCTCTGTTCATCAGAAAGAAAAAAGCACCCACTTCCACCCACTCATCTGCAAAATTCAGAAAGATGCTGGTTTTGTGGACTGTTTTGGGCAGTAAGTATCACAGGAGATGATTCTTTTTTCCAGCAGCATTGCGTAACAAATGGAGAAGTGATTTCCTGTGTGTGCTTCTGGTAAAACCCCCAGGAAAGGTCCAGAGTCAGATACTATGGGGAATAGCCAGATTAAACCAAGTTAAAACAGGTTGGTCCCTCTGAGGGCTCTCCTTTCAGACTCTTCAGCGTGCATTTGGTTAATCATGGGACTTTGGTCCATGAAGACCTGCTAGCATGAGGCAGAAGAGGTCTCCCATAGAACAGCCTTTGGGAAACTCACTCTAGATGTTCTTGCTTTCTATTTTTTAAAAAATTCAGTATTTTTATTAACTGTCTCACAAATCAAGATAACATAAGTCCATTCATATTTATCTCAAATGTGTGTGTGCGGGTGCTCAGTTGCATCTGACTCTTTGAAATCCCAGAGACTGTAGCCCACCAGGCTCCTCTGTCCATAGAACTCTGGAGTGGATTGCACTTCCTACTCCAGGGGATCTTCCCAACCCAGGGACTGAACGCGAGTCTCCTGCACTGGCAGGGGGATTCTTTACCACTAGCGCCATCTGGGAAGCCCATCTCAAATGTGTACAGTTTATCCTTTTTAACTGGAGGAAAACTGCTTGACAGTGTTGTGTTGGTTTCTGCTGTACAACGTGAATCAGCTGTATGTATCCCCTCCCTCTTGAACCTC
Source organism: Aepyceros melampus (assembly GCA_006408695.1). Classification (NCBI taxonomy): domain Eukaryota; kingdom Metazoa; phylum Chordata; class Mammalia; order Artiodactyla; family Bovidae; genus Aepyceros; species Aepyceros melampus. The sequence continues at coordinate 413,102 of SJXQ01002154.1, read as the reverse complement.
CCTCCCAGCCCCCCACCCCAACCCTCTAGGTCATCACAGAGCACCGAGCTGAGATCTCTGTGCTATAGAGCAGGTTCCCCCTAGCGATCTGTTTTACACATGGTAGCGTATATACAGCAATCCTGCTCTAGATGTTCTTTTTAAAGATACCTTCCTCAGCCTGGATTTCAATCAGAGTGGCCAAACTGACAGGCGGAGATTAGATTCTCTGAGACAACTCACCACATGGCCGAAGGTAGACAGTCAGATGGAGAGAAGTGCTAAGCGACTAAGTGACTTGGTGCTCTTTCACGAACATTCTGAAGCCTAACCAGGCTTCCTGCCTTAAAGAGAACTGGGTAGCAGTGAACAGAACATGAATTTTTCTTGAACCAGTCTCAGATTCACTTTACCACCTGGGAAAAGTATTCATGTACCAGGATTTCACATCCCAGAGCCTGAGAACAACAGGAGGCCCTAAGGTGTGCCACTGAAATATGCAGAACAATCAAAAAGTCTACAAGTGGAGAGGCTGACCTGGTTTTCTGGGATCACCCTTCGCATGATCCCCTCACAACTATATATAACACTGTTTCTAAATATGTGTTCTATTTGCATGTTATTAAGATTCTACCGACTTGATGGACATGAGTTTGAGCAAGCTCTGGGAGCTGGTGATGGACAGGGAAGGCTGGTGTGCTGCGGTCCACGGGGTCACAAAGAATCAGACACAACTGAGCGACTGAACTGAACTGAAGGTACTATATGGGGCTTCCCTGGTGGCTCAGTGGTAAAGAACCCCCGGGCCAAGGCAGGAGACGTGGGTTAATCCCTGGGTCGGGAAGATCCACTAGAGAAGGAAATGGCAACCCACTCCAGTATTCTTGCCTAAAGAATTCCATGGACAGAGGAGCCTGGCGGGCTGCAGTTCATGCGGTCACAAAGAGTTGGACACAACAGAGTGACTAAGCAACAACAGCAAGATGCTATGTCCAGGTCAAGTTGGCAAACACTAGGTTAGGCTAGGTGAAGGAAGGGTAAGTCAGAAGGTTCTCTTTTAAGAGGGTAGATTGAAAACACGTTTTTCTCCACTTGTTACCACTAAAGAACAACAATGATAATTAAATAAATAGAAGAGGTCTTCAGTGGATGAAAGGTTTTAACATATTACTAGAGAGAAGGAAAGTGGATGAAGGTATAATGGTGAAGTTATAAAGAGGAAGCCAGAGGGAAGGCTGTATTGAAAAAAGGGCTAAAGGGAGCCAGGGAAGAGATTCTTCCTGGAGACATTCAGACCCAAAGATGGTGAGGTTCCGGAGGCTGGCGGTCCAGCGTTTCTCACCAAGCAAAGAAGTCAAAGAGATTTCCTTTAGAGAAATGGACCTGGTTGGGTGGGGATGGACTAGTGGTTTAGGAAATCTGAAATTTTGGAGATTCCCAGCAAAAGGGCTGTCCATTCAGCCATGTACCCTGAGCTCCCCATCAGCCTTCTCACTCAGACCTAATGAGGAAACAAACCTACTTACACAACAGCAGAGAAAACTTACATCAGTCACCTATAAGCAATCCAGTCCGAGGAAAATTTAGAATCATCAGACATACATGGACACCAGGAATGTGAAAAGTAAACAAGCAAAAAACTGAACTTGGAAAATCAAGAAGTTAAAAATTCTAATTTCTATCACCATGGAGATGTTATATCCATAAAACAAGAAAAGAATAAAATCCGTAGAGCTCAAGAAAACAATATACACTGCTCTTTGTAACTTGCTGTAGAAATCTTTACCTTTCACATGTAGAACAACAATCATCCAGAATTGATTTTGTGTACTGTTTGGCGTGTGAATGATATTTGTTTTTTCACGTGTGAAATGCAAAAGTGATCCAATTCTATTTGAAAAGGACTTTCTTTTGCAAATATTCTGTATTGTCATAAACTTCAGGGTGCATATATGTGAGTTTATTTCTAAACTTTTACTTTATAGGTCTATCTGCTTATTCTTGTATCAATATCACACTGTTACTCTGTAATAAGTGGGTGGTGGTGGTGGTTTAGTCGCTAAGTCGTGTCCGACTCTTGCGACCCCATGGATAGAGGAGCCTGGCAGGCTACAGTCAATGGGATTCTCCAGGCAAGAACACTGGAGTGGGTTGCCATTTCCTTCTCCAGGGGATCTTCCGGACCCAGGAATCGGACCTGGGTCTCCTGCATTGTAGGTGGATTCTTTACCAACTGAGCTACAAGGGAAGCCCCTGTAATAAGTGGGAGAGAAGTGGAAATACTACAGGTTTTCTCCTTCCATCGCCATCTTGGATACATCGACCATTTGCATTTCATTATGCATTCTAGAGTCAGTTACTTCCACATACACACACAAAAAAGAGAGAAAACTGGGATTTTGATTTCAACTCTATTAAATCCATATAATTTAGGATGCATTGACATATTCTTCATTCTTTGATCAACAAACACAGCGTATTACTTCATTTATGTAGTTTCCTAAAATTCTTTGAAAAGTTTTCTGTGTAGAGGACTTGCATGTTTTTCACTGGAACTATGAGCACTTTAATGAAGTTAGGAGTTTAACTTTTTAAGCTATTGAAAATACTATATTCAAGTTTCGTCTCAGTTTAGAATTTCTGCTGTTGAATAGAAACATAATTGATCTTTTAAACCTTCTTGTTTTTAAACAATGATGGTGCTATACGTATAGTACTTTCATAAGAAGTTGCAAAACTAGTACAGGTTCCAGGTTAGTCTTTCCCAATGATAGCACCTTACCTAATTATAATGCAATATCAAAACTGGGAAATCCACAGAATCTACTCTGATTTCACAGATTTCCACGCACTTATTTGTGTTTTGAGAGTCTATGTGTTTTATCACTTGTGCAGATTCACACAATCACCACCACAATCAAGATGCAAGAACTGAATTGTCACCGAAAGATGTCCCTCAAGCGGGTCCTCTATCATCACGCACACCCACCTCTCACATCCTTAAACACCGGCAGCCACTATTCTGCTATTTCTAAATTTTGTCATATTAAATAAATATTGACGTGTGTAGTATTTTGAGTTTGAGATTACCTTCTTTCTGCTCAGTGAAATGCCTCTGAGGTCCATACATGTTGTTGCCCAAATCAGTAGTTTCTTCCTTTTCATTGCTGAGAAGTATTCCATGGTAGAGATGTATCAGAGTTCAACCATTCACTCACTCAAGGACGTATGGATTGTTTCCTATTTTTATCTATTATAAACAAAGTTCAGATCAATGGAACATGTTAGAAATATAGATCAATGGAACACATTAGAAAGCCCAGAAATGAAAGCACACACTTCTGGTCAATTAGTCTACAATAAAGGAGGCAAGAACATACACCAAGGAAAGACAGTCTCTTCAATAAATGGCGCTGGGAAAACCGGACAGCTATAAGTAAAAAATACATTTTTTAACTAACATTCTCTAATACCATATACAAAAATAAACTCAAATAGACTAATGACCTAAATGTAAGACCAGATATTATAAAATTCCCAGAGGAAAACATAAACAGAATACTCTTTGACATAAATAATGGCAAAATTTTTTTTTGGATCCATCTCCTAGAGTAATGGAAATAAGACCAAAAATAAACAAATGGGACCTAATTAAACTTACAAGCTTTTCCACAGCAAAACCATAAACAAAATGAAAAGACAACCTATGGAGAGGGAGAAAATATTTGGGTCCAGTAAGAGATTAATTTTCAAAATAGACAACTATCAAAAAAACAAACAACCCAATCAGAAACTGGCCAGAAGACCTAAATAGACATCTTTCCAGAGAAGAAACACAGATGCACAGCAGGCACACGAGAAAATGCTCAGCATCACCAATTACTAGAGAAACGATGTAAACCGCAGTGAGGCACCACCTCACACCAGCCAGGGTGGCCATCATCAAAAAGCCTACAAATAAATGCTGGAGAGGGTGTGGAAAAAAAAAAAAAAAAAACCCTCCTACACTGTTAGTGAGAATGTAAATCCGTGCAGCAGCCACAATGGACAACAGTATGGAGGTTCCTTAAAAAAACTAAAAATAGAGTCACCATATGATCTTGCAATCCCACTCCTGGGCATATATCCAGAGAGAAGAAAGTGAAAGTGAAGTCATTCAGTCGTGTTCGACTCTTTGTGACTCCATGGACTGTAGCCTACCAGGCTCCTCTGTCCATGGGATTTTCCAGGCAAGAATACTGGGGTGGGTTGCCATTTCCTTCTCCAGGAGATCTTCCCGACCCAGGGATTGAACCCAGGTCTCCTGCACTGTAGGCAGACGCTTTACCTTCTGAGCCACCAGGAAGATCAGATTTACTTTTTTTTCCAGAGAAGAAATTCAAAAAGACAAAAAGATAATTCAAAAAGACACATGCATCCCAATGTTCACAGCAGCACTATTTACAATAGACAAGACATGGAAGTAACCTAAATGTCTATCAGCAGATGAATGGATAAAGAAGATGTGGTATATATACACAGAAGAATATTGGTCAGCCATAAAAAAAGAGTGACATAATATCATCTGCAGCAATATGGATGGGCTTAGAGAATATCATATTAAGGAAAGTAAGTCAAAGACAAATATCTAAAAATATGAAACAAATGAAATTATTTACAAAACAGAAATAGACTCAGAAAACAAACCTATGGTCACAAAAGGGGAAAGGGACTAGGGGAAGGATAAATTAGGAGCTTGAGATTAAAATTTAGGGTTAAAGTATACACATTACTATATACAAAATAGTTAATGAACAAGAACCTACTGTAAAGCACAGGGAACTACACTTGATATCTTGTAATAACATATAATGGGAAAGAATCTAGAAAAGTATACATATTTTAATCACTTTGCTATATACCTGAAACTAACACACATTTTAAATCAACTATATTCCAATAAATAGTTTTCAACAAAATAAAGCAAAAAGCTATGCTACATCCTGGTCTCTTTGTGCACGTAAGTTTTTATTTCCCCAGAATAAGTAAGTGCAAGTGTTAGGTCATATTGTTTGTTTTTTTTACAAAGTGGCCAAATTCTTTTCCTAAGTGGTTACAATCTTTTTACAAAGTTATCAGTCACATAGGAGAGATTGTTTATCCACATGCTCACCAGCTTCTGGTGTTTTCATTACTGTGTATTTTAGCTGTAATAGATTCATTTACACTGATCTTTCATTTTGGTTTTGTGCCTCCTAGTGGCTACTGATGCTGAAAATAACTACAAGTACTTATTTGCTATCTCTCCTCTTCAATGAAATATCTCTTCATGTCTTTCGTCCATTTTCTAATTGAATGGTATGTGCTTTTATTGCTGAGAATCCTCTATGCACTCTAGATATGAGTCCTTTGTCTATAAGATTTGCAATCTCTTATTCTGAAGCTTATATTTTCATCCTCTGAAGAGGGTCTTTTTTTTTTTTTTAACATGGCCTTTAATAGATTTTTTTTTAATTAATTTTTATTTTTTAGTTTGTTTTGCTTTACAATACTGTATTCATTTTGTTTGAAGAGGGTCTTTTGCAGAGCAGAAGTTTTTAATATTGAAGAAGTTTAATCAATGAATTCTTTTTTTTTTTTTTCCAAAACATGCTGGATGTTATGTCTAAGAACTCTACATCTAGTCTAAAATGCCAAATGTCTTCTCCTTTGTTTTCTTACAAAAGTGTTATTTCTTGTTTCACATGGAAGTTCATGGTACATGTTGAGTTGAATTTTGTGCAACTAGTGTGGGTTGCCATTTCCTTCTCCAGGTCTCCTGCATTACAGCAGCTTTAATTCGTAAGTGCCAATAATTGGAAGCAATCCAAATGCCCCTCAATAGGTGACTGGATAAATAAACCATGGTAAATTCATACAATGAAAAATTTTCCCACAAAAAGAAAAAAAAAGAAAAAGAAATGAGTCATCAAGCCAAAGACAGACATGGGAGAATTTAAACTGCTAAGTGAAAGAAGCCAGTATTACAAAGGTATGTGCCCTATGATTCCAATTCCATGAGATTCTAGAAAAGGCAAAACTATGGTGACAGTTAAAAAGACTAGTCGTAAGAGGTTCAGGGGTGTTGGGGTGGCTCAGGTTTTTTGCTCCTATGCACGTCTCTGAAAACACCAGGAGAGTTTATTTTTGAGGTTACAAATGAATTTTAGCAATTAGGCAAATTCACAAATATGCATACTGAAAATAATGAGCATGGGCTATAATTTGTCCTCTAGCTGCTTTTAAGATTTCCTCTTTATCTGGTTTTTAGCAGGTTTATAATGAGGTAATCTAGGTGTGCTTTTCTCCCTGCCTAGGGATATGGAGCTTCTTCAATTAGACACTTAATGTCTTTTTATAAATTTGGCAATATTGTTACCTGTCATCTCTTCAAATATTGCTTCATTTTTACTTTCCTATTCTTCTGGGACTCCAGTGTCTACATATTTAGATTTTTACACTGCATTTCATAAGTCTCTTACACTTTTTTCTGTACTTCCATGCTTTTTCTCTCTGTGATTCTTTTTGGATATTTCCTATTGATCTATTTTCCAGATCACAAATCTTGTATTTTGCTGTCTCTAACATACTGTTAAACTCATTTGTGGAGTTACTTTGCCTTTGTATTTTTTGCAATTATTTTGTATTTTAAAAAAATATGACAAATTGATCATCTTAACCATTTTAAGTGTACAGATTAGTAAAGTACATTCACATTACTGTACACTCAATCTCCAGAACTCTTTTCATCTTGCAAAACTGAAGTTCTGTGTGTATGACACAATAACTTCCTATTCTACCTCTACCCCCAGCTCCAGCTCCTGGAAACCACCATTCTCCTTTCTGCCTCTCTGAACCTGACTCAGCTACATACTGCACATAAGTGAAACATGTAATACATGTCTTTTGGGGCTATTCACTTAGCTTAATGTCCTTAAAAGTCATCCGTGTCATGTGTCAGAATTTCCTTTTTAAGGCTGAATAATTTTGCAGCATATTAGAGACCACATTTCCTTATCAATTCATTCACCAATGGACACTGGGTTGCTTCTACCTTTTTAGCTGTTGGGAATTATATCACTATAAACATAGGTATACAAATATCTCTTCAAGACCTTGTTTTTTATTTTTGGGGAGTGTATACACAGAAGTGGAATTGCTGGATCATATGGTTCAGTTCAGTTCAGGTCACTCAGTCATGTCCAACTCTTTGTGACCCCATTGACTGCAGCACACCAGGCTTCCCTGTCCATCACCAACTCCTGGAGCCTACTCAAACTCAGGTCCATTGAGTTGGTGCTGCCATCCAACCATCTAATCCTCTGTTGGCCCCTTCTCTTCCTGCCTTCAATCTTCCCCAGCATCAGGGTCTTTTCCAATTAGTCAGCTCTTTGCATCAGGTGGCCAAAGTATTGGAGTTTCAGCTTCAGCATCAGCCCTTCCAATGAATATTCAGGACTGATTTCCTTTAGAATTGACTGGTTTGATCTCCTTGCTGTCCAAAGGACTCTCAAGAGTCTTCTCCAATACCACAGTTCAAAAGCATCAATTCTTTGGCGCTCAGCTTTCTTTATAGTCCAACTCTCACATCCACATATGACTACCGGAAAAACCGTAGCCTTGACTAGATGGACCTTTGTCGGGAAAGTAATATCTCTGCTTGATACGCTGTCTAAGTTGGTCATAGCTTTTCTTCCAAAGAGCAAGCATCTTTTAATTTCATGGCTGCAGTCACCATCTGCAGGGATTTTGGAGCCCAGGATAAGAAAGTCTCTCACTGTTTTCATGGTTTCCCCATCTATTTGCCATGAAGTAATGGGACTGGATGCCATGATCTTAGTGTTCTGAATGTTGAGCTTTAAGCCACCTTTTTCACTCTCCTCTTTCACTTTTTAGTTCTTCTGCACTTTTTGCCATAAGGGTGGTGTCATCTGCATATCTGAGGTTATTGATAATTCTCCCACAATCTTGATTCCAGCTTGTGCTTCATCCAGCCCAGCATTTTGCATGATGTACTCTGGATTATATGTAATTCATTGTAATTTTGGGGAGGAACTCTCATACTGTTTTGCATAGCATCTGCATCATTCTACATTCCCACCAACAGCGCACAAGGGTTCCAGTTTCTCTACATCCTTGCCAGCCCCTGTTATTTTTCAGGGTTGTTTGGTTGATGTTGTTATTTTTAAATAATAGCCATCCTAACAGGTGTGAAGCGGCATTTTGTGGTTTGACTTGCAATTCCCTGATGAATAGTGATGTTGACAATGTTTTTATGCACTTATTGGCCACTTGTGTATATTCTTTGGAGGAATATCTACTCAAGATTTTGCTCACTTTTTAACTGAGGTTTTCTTTAAAACTCAGTTGAGTTAAACAAGTTCTTTACATATTCTAGATATGTGAAGTATATCAGATAATAACATTATCTGCTATCATCATCAGATAAATGATTTGCAAACATTTTTTCACACTCCATAGCTTGTCTTCTCATGTCCATGGGGATTTTGACAGTGGTTTCTGTTATTGAAATTTTGATTCTACTTGTTTCCAGTTCTCTGCAGAAATTTTCACTTTCTTCATCTATTAAACATATGATCCAATGTAACTCCAAAATCTGCAGCACCTGTAGGTTCTCAAATACTTTTTTCCCCTAGTTTGGTAAACTTTTTGCTATTTCTTGGAATGTCTGATAATTTTTTACTGCATGCTGGACATAGTGTATAAGCAGACATACTTAGAGAAGGCAATGGCACCCCACTCCAGTACTCCTGCCTGGAAAATCCCATGGACGGAGGAGCCTGGTGGGCTGCAGTCCATGGGGTCGCTGAGGGTCAGACACAACTGAGCGACTTCACTTTCACTTTTTCACTTTCCTGCATTGGAGAAGGAAATGGCAGCCCACTCCAGTGTTCTTGCCTGGAGAATGCCAGGGACGGGGGAGCCTGGTGGGCTGCCGTCTGTGGGGTCGCACAGAGTCGGGCAGACTGAGCGACTCAGCAGCAGCAGCAGCAGACATACTTGAGGTTCACTAGTGTTGCGTTCCTCCACAAAGCAGGCAGTAAGAGGTAGAGGCGCCACTTTATCAGTCTGGTTCGCTCTTAATCCAAGTGTAGCCCTCCCACAGCATCAGCAGGAAGCCTGGGGTATTCACCACGGTTTTTCCTACATACTGGGCAATTAACTGAAATTTTTTACTCCCCAGACTCATGCAACTGCCAAAAGCTCTGCTCAGGTTCCCAGCTTCTTAGTTTCTTGCACCCATGCTGCTTCTGAATCAGCAAATGTCTGAAGGGAAAAGTGGAACAAAATGTTGAGCTCAGCTTGATGTAGCTGTTTTTTTTCCTCCTCTGGGATTTTAGGTTGTGAGGTCTTGACTGTTTCCATAGCCCTGACATTTATATTTTGTCTCTTCAGTTACTAGGAGATTGCCAAAAGTTTGACTCCATTTCCCAGCCTCTTAGCTGCTATTTTCTACTCTTGGACACATTGTTGTTGTTCAGTTGCTAAGTCCTGTCTGACTCTTTGTGACCCCATGGACTGTAGCACTCCAGGCTTCCCTCTCCTTCACTATTTCCTGGAATTTGTTCAAACTCATGTCCATTGAGTCGGTGGTTCCATCCAACCATCTCATCCTCTGTCACCCTCTTCTCCTACCCTCAATCTTGGATCCATGTGACTTTTTAATTAGCAAATCCCTCAAGAGTAGAGCAATGAATATCGGGCTTACCTGTATGCAACTCAGTCTATAGCATTATGGTCCCTTATGTCCTGCCTGCATTAATAGCTCTCCAGTGGTTTTGAACTCATTTGATTTGTATTCCTTTATGGCACTTGTAGTTGTTCTCAGTGGTCTAGAATACGCTTTTCTGCCATTACCTAACGCCTTTACCTTCACTTTAAAATAACACCATGATTTCTAACATTAAAAAAAAAAATCAGTACACAGGCTGAAAGTTAAGGTCAAGAAAAATTAGTAAGTAAGCTGAAAGACAATGCTAAAATCTTAATTAAAAAGGGGGGAAAATGAGTCAGTCAAACAAGCAGAACATCCAGCTCATAGGTGTCACTTTGTCAGAGCTAATGAAAGTAGGGGGAAAACTGGAAGGAAATAAAAAAAGGCCCAGTGTCAAATCAAGTCACCAGACTTCAGAATGAAAGGCACCACTAAAGGGGTGATTGGGAAAAAATCCATAAAGGAATAAAGACTCATGAATATTCAGAATACCAAAAAGAAAAATTCTAGATGCTTCCAGAAGGAGAAATTTTCAAGTTTATCAAAGAATGAGAATCATACTAAAAATAAGTCCTCATACCTCCAACAACCAAATAATATATAAGACAATGGAAAAATACCTTCCCAATTCTGAGGGAAGTTTATGTTAATATAGCATTTTATTCCCAAGAAAACTATCAATCAAATACTACAGATAGAATGATCACACACATTTTCAGAAAGACAAAGATCTAAAGTTTTCCTCCTATATACCTTTTCTGAGAAAGTTACTCAAGGATATCAAGAAAATAAGGAAGGAAAACAAGAAAGAGAAGGAAATGAAATCCAGAAAACAGTAGAACCCACGTAGGGGGAGGGGCAGTGATCAGTAAAGGGAAGTCTCAGAATGAGAAATGGCCAGCTGTCCTAGACAGCAACAGGCCCAGGCTAGGCCGGGAAGTAGATGTCTCTCCTTTAGAACAGTGGATTGTATTCTGTAGGTGATTATCAATGAAAGTCTGGATGATTTGAAAGTTAAGATGAAGATATCTTTCTTTAAAAGTATTTGGGGATTCTAGGCGGGAAAATCTATGTAGGAAAACCATGGTGAAAATAAGAACCACAGTTGGATCAATTAATAGAATATGGGAAAAGATCATCAATTTGATTCAGATATATCTTCCCTTCGATGGAAGAGAGGTCATAACATTTGACTGTAAGGAGGGAAAAGTGGTTCTAGCAACTCGACTAGGTAGAGAATAGCATTTAGAGTTGAACTAATGTAAACACTATACATCCATTTTCAAATTTCATATCAACCCATAGAAAAACGTTACTAAGCATGAAATTATTTTTAAAAAAATAGAGGTGTAAAGCAAAATTTGAGAAGTAGAAAATAGCAAAATGGGCTTCCGTGGTGGCTTAGTGGCAAAGAATCCACTGCCAGTGCAGGAGACACAGGTTCAGTCTCCGATCTGCAAAGACCCCACAGGACTGAGGGCAACTAAGCCCGAGCACCACTATTGAGCTTCTGCTCGAGAGAGCGGGAGCTGCAACTGCTGAAGCACACGCACCCTAGAGGCTAGAATTTTACAACAAATTCTCATTTTAGAATTTTAGAATTAAAATATTAGAAAATATTTTAGAATTAAATCTGCCTTAAGAAATATATTTTAGAATTAAAAATATAACAAGAATAAAAATGTGTTAATTCTGAAAAGCTGGAGAAAGGGGGAGTAAATTAGGCAAAGTCTTGTTTTTCTTAACAAGGAGTTAAACATTAACAAGGCTTCCCAGGTGGCTAGGTGGTAAAGAATCCGCCTGCCAATGCAGGAGACACAGGTTCAATCCCTGGGTTGGAAAGATCCCCTGGAGAAGGCAATGGAAACCCACTCCAGTATTCTTGCCTGGGAAATCTCATGGACAAGTCTGGCAGGCTACAGTCCATGGGGTTGCAAAAGAGTTGAACACTACTTAGCAATTTAACAAATAAACATTTACAGTTGATAAATCAAGAGGCATTTTTAAAAATTATAAAGTCTCTATCATGAAGAGTGTAGCATTTGTGCATAAGTAGACTAATGGAACAAAACTGAAGATCCATTGTCCCAATTACACACACGACTCCATCCAGCCTGAAGTGCAATCCCATCACTGACCCTGGAAGTGAGAGGCAGACACCTGCCTGCCTCGGGGTGAGAGGACCAATACAAGCCCTTGTAGGATTTCTGTTTCAAGAGCAAAAAACATCCATTGTATCAATAAATGTACATATGCCAAGTAAACCACAAAGGTGTCAGCCCCTTGATTCCTTCTCATTAAGAACTTTCTAAAGAGGATTAAGAAAAACGCAGGCAAGTGATAGCCCATCTCCCCTCTGGGTGCTCTCTGTACTTCTCTCTGATCGTGGAACTTGGCTCAAGTAACTGGGCTCATCTTATGCATTTTTCACCATCCTTACTTTTCTTGTTTTTACTAACTTCTATAGAAGGGGGGTTCTTAAGCATAGTCCCAGGCCAGCATCAGAAGCTGTATTGGTCAGGGCTTGTATTGGTCCTCTTACCCCGAGGCAGCCAGATGTCTGCCTCTCACTTCCCTCCAGCATTTCCAAGTGTTAGACAAGAGCCCAGTTCCGGGCCCTGGAAAGGGTCCCCCTTCCTGCAAGACCGTGGCTGCTGGGTGGCCAGCATCTCTTTTCAATTCCTTATAATAAATAAACTTCCTTTTGGAGTCTGAGCCACAACTGGCTCCTCTCCCTTCATGTTATACAATAAGCTCAGCAGCAACACAGTGGCTCAAAGTATGGTGCTTCAGAAGCACTGACTGAAAGGATCAGCTGTTTTGTGTGTAAAACGAGTCATTCTGATGCAGATACTGCATGTTCAGTTTTATGGAGGTTACAAATATGCTCTCAGTCGAACTTGATGAACTGACCTCGGGGAAGTATCTTCTAAGACAAGAGTTCAGTCCTCCACAAGACGCCCTGACTTCGGCAGATTCCAGGAGCATTCACTTAGGTTACACCCGGTTCACAACCACAATGGCTTCAACATAAACACTGTGCGGGAACGACTGCATCTGATCTTCCAGAATGGGATCAAAGCATTTGTTGTCGTGTCCGACTCTTGGCGAACACATGGACTCCTCCATCCTTAGGACTTCCCAGGCAAGGATACTGCAGCAGGTTGCCATTTCCTCCTCCAGGGGACCTTGCCAAGCCAGGAACTGAACACACACGGGAATCTCCTGCGTCTTCAGCACTGGCAGGTGAATTGTTTACCACTGAGCCACCTGGGAAGCCCATCAAAGCATCAGGAGTTTAACAAGAGTGTTGTACTTCGACAAAAGGGAGATTACAGCTGAACGCTTATACTTGCCCCACCCTGCATTCCAGCCACAGGACAAGGGGAGTCAAGAGGAATGGAAGTTTGCTCTTGTTAGTCACTGGGCCATACACGCATGTGCCGTGATGCACAATGTTATAGTTACTGCTGTGTTTCTCAACTTCCGCAGGGACTGTGTGCTTGTGTGAATCGCACAGTGGCAGGAATGAGAGCCTGGACATAAAGGGGGAATGGAGAACTTAAGAAGTGACTTGGAGCTGAGATGTGCTGGGTGAAATCCACAATTTCAGTCTTGGTGTGAAAAAAAAAAAAAAAAAAAAATTTCTCTGTTCTCAGTGAGGTGGTCCATCGATCCTAAGGCTGAAAGAAGGCAACAACAGCAACTATGATGAACTGAGGATGCCAAGAAACCAAGGAAGACACAGACACAGAGAAACGAAGCACATGCTGCCACAGGGTGAAGCTCCAGACATCCTGAGAAACCGAAGGGACCAGTGACAAACGAGTGACGTGGAACGTCCAAGAGACACGCCCACATCACGAGAGGGTGGATGAGGCTGCATGGCATTCAGGGGCATGGGGGAGCGGACCAAGGGATGGCGGCAAAGGGGCACAGGCTGTCTTCCTGGGGAGATAACCATGTTTAAAGATGGATTGTGGTGATGTATACGCAACTCTGAAGGACTAAAGGCCACTGAGTTACATGCACTCTTTAAATGGTGAATTGTGTGGTATGGATCACCTCAATAAAGTTGTCAATAAAAGAATCGAAGGCAGTATTTAATATAGTTTATTGTAGAAAAGCTGTTTAATACTGGTTTCCACAAAAGGAACTAGCAGCGCTGCTTGGCTGATGCTCCATCCACGTCATCTCTCTGCAGCAGGACTTCTGAGGGGAGAAGCTGCCAGAACTGTATAATTCAGACCATAATAAAAACAATAATCTCGTGCTGGACCATCAAATTCAAATTTCCTGTAACCAAGGAAACTAGGAGGTAAGATCTAGGCATCGAGGTCCCACAGTGTCTTCACAAGAGCCAAGTTGCAGCCGATAGGGCTGGTGGTCTGCTCCAGGACTGGGTGGTCCCTGCCTGGAGTAGGTGGGGCTCACAGCCCAGGGCACTTCCTCACAATCCCCATGCCACACAGGGGCCTGGCTTCCTCTTCAGATGAACATCAGAGGTTTCATCTTAAGCTACTCAAGTGAACAACAAGGAAATCAGAGTAGCAAACCAGTGAGAACCAATCGCAGCTCAAATGCATGCTCGGTGACTCGGTCACGTCCGACTCTGCGACCCCACGGACTGCAGCCCCACCCCCAGCTCCTCTGTCCATGGGATTTGCCAGAATACTGTCATATGCTGGGTCTGTATACAGATACAAACAGAACGAACAAAGTAACATCGGGCCATCATCAGGGAATCAGAGAGAAGTGAGGTGAACTACGAGCACAAGGAAGTTAGGCCAGACAGAGGCAGAGGTGGAAGAGTGCCAGGCAGATTCTGAAACGCACATCCCACACGATATGAGCATCTCATAGTGAAGGGCGGGAGGACCAGATGTGAGCATCTCCTACCTGAACACCTGTTACTTCCCTCCTGAAAAAATAGCTTAATTCCTTAGCCATTTTACTTTGCAAAACACAGCCCCTCCTTCTGCTGAAGTGAAGCATGGGCATTGCTTAAGTCTCGATGGCAGAGAGCAGCAATGTCACCAAGTCATCCTTAGAGGGGATGGCTTGACCACAGGACCTCCTGCGAGCCCCCCACCAGTGGAGGGAAGCTGGAACAAGAGCTCAACAGACCACCGGAGGTTTACTCCTCGTCACCCACACCAGCTGCAACAGACGAGGAGGGAGGCACCTCGTTCATTTGGTGGCCTAGGTATTTCCAAGTTTATTTTCACCCTAGAGCAGGAACGTGCGTCTAGCATGAAGCAGACAGGAGCTAGTTGACCAACACTTGCAATTGATGATGAAGTTGCATGGCTACTCCTCCCCAACCTGGGGGCTCCGGCAAAGTGCGGACGCCCATGGCTGACCAGGGATGTACCCAGTGTGAATGTTCCTGCCAAGCTATGCGGCAGGGGTGTACAGGTGTTGATGGAGCACACCCACGGCAGGGCCATGATGACTTTGCACTGGAGGAGCTCCAATGATCAGGCTTAGGTTCTTGTTTACGCACCAATTTGAGAAAGGGTTCCTTCCAACGTCCAATTAGCTACAGAACAGACAGCATGAACTTTACTTCTTGATTCAATTCAGGCTTGGAAAAACAAGCCGGTTTCTTCCTAAGAAGCTCTACTTTTGCTTTTGGCTTCAGGAACATGGCCATCAAGAGCTCACGATCAACTTCAAGATTTTAAATAAGGTATTTATTTACTTGGCTGTGTCGGTTCTCGGCTGCCCTTGTGGCACAAGCGCTTCCTTTGAGTGGGTTGTTTCAGCTCTGCAGTTGAGGCACAGCAGCTTAGTCACCTCGCGGCAAGTGGAATCTTCCTGGACCAGGGATCGAACCCATGTCCCCTTTAAGGGAGGTGGATTCTTAACTACTGGAGCCCTAGAGAAGTCCCTCATTCTAAGATCTCTGAACAAATGTTTGCCGCTTGTGTAACTTGTGCCTGGGAATCCCCTGGGCCACTCCTTGCAGGGAGGAGGCAAAATCTGGGAGCTGCTCACTCGGGCCTTGGGGTGGCACGGGGGAAGGTGGATCCTTATAGAAAGTGGACATTCTGCAGGAACAGAATATATTTGAAACTCATGCCACATGAAACAGATGTCACTTTTACTTTATTTAAGGACAAAAAAGGGGAGAAGAGGGACAACAGTCATTTTCATAATACACAGAAGACAAGTTAGCACTGAAAAAAGAAGGCTGTGTACTTGCCACCAGTCTGCTTCGCAGTTCTGATTAGTAAACTTAATGCAGCTTGTCATTTGCATTACCGTTTAGCAAATTTATAATTGGCAAAATTAGGGATTATGAACCATCATTTAAGTGGACTACAACTAAACAAAAGCCTAAATAACCCATAAAAAAAAAATCACTTAAAAATAGACCATAAATATGTGATGCCCATTATGTAACAAAACTATTTTTTGTAAACATTTTCTTCAACACAACATGTGCATGAGAAAAAGTAAAAAAAAAAAAAAAAAACCTGCACTCGATATAGAGACTCCATTTTAAATACAGAAAAGTATCACTTATTAAAGCTTCAACTAAACCTAGAGCCATACTGGTATTTTGTTTGGAAGAGTTGTCATGGTTTTCTAGGTTCCATATTTAGTGGTATCGGCACAATACTAAATTCTCCTGCTAATTTTGCCATCTTGGCACTTGAGTGAAGTCAGTACCCTGTTAGGAATGAAGTGGAGAGAGCCTGCCATCTTCCATGGAGAAAGCTAACCCGGTGCCTGCTCGAAGCTGTAGCAACCTAAGTTGGTCTGCACGGTGGGAAGGCCAAGGAGGGAGGGACACCTCAGACAAGGAAGGAGACCACAGGCACCCGACCAAGGGACCGGTGGCTGGTTGACCTCGGTCAGCCAAGCCCAGTGACGGATTCAATCACGTTCAACTCCCACACCACCAGTTGCTGCCCAGGTAGGACAGGCCCATGCTGACCTGAGCTTGAAGCTCATCATCCTCAACCTTTTTATATCTTTCATGTTGGTATCAGAAGTTTAGTATTTTTTTGAAAGACACCTGCCCAACTTGGCCTTTTGCTGAAGTCATGGGAGGGGCTACAAGTGACCCAACTATGCAGTCCATCCTCCTCCTGGTGCACGTGTTTGCTGGGGCACATTTCGTCTCCCGTCAAAAGCCAACCCGAGAAGCGAGTCACCAGCAGTAATGTGGCAAGGACTGCAGCCCCGCAGTGATTGGTCTGGCCAGTCTCAGAACTCCTGCCAAGGGCGGGATTAGTGCCCAGATCTTCTCTCCTTTAAGTACAAATGACCAGAACAGAACTGGTTCTTTCTCCCTTAGATGCCAGCACTATGCTGAAGTCAACACGCATCAAAAGCCTGTTTCCCCAGCCTGAATCCTTCCAACATGGAGACAGGTTTCCTCAGCAGGTGCTGCTGTGGTGGGTGTATGTGACCGCTGTTGTTTCTGCATTTGTGAGCCTGTGTACTCTTCACTACATTTTTGAAATTCAAAGGGGGAGCCTTTGGCAAAAATGCTGACCCAGGAGGAAGAGAACAACAGGTCAAAGCAGAGGCCGAACGGGATACGGCTTTGGGGGTGGGAGGTGGGGGCAGACTCAGCAAACAGGTGCAAGTGACTGTTAATTTCTTGGGGCGGAAAACCTCTACTTTGATGTCGTAAAAGCAAATTCACCACGGAGGAGGAATAAGCCTAGGCCACACCGAGTTTTTGTTTGGTGAGTGAGATTCCCATCAGAACTCTGTCAGAGGACAGGCAGACGGCTGAGCCACCCTTTAACAAGTAATCAATATAACCAACATGCTCAGAGGAAGCCAGTGACCGGAAGCCATGAAACCAATTATTACCCAAGACATTTATTACAAATGTCATGAACATATTCATAAAGTAAAACTGGTTTAAAAAACAGAGAGAGCGCGCAGAGAGAGCGAGTAAGGGAGAGCACTCGAGAAGCCAGGGCTCTGATATCACACCCGACACGCAGGAAGATGCTATCTTATCAATGAGCAGTATTAACTACATTCTTAAAATAGTTTTAGTGCATTGCATTTTTAGAAAAAGGGAAACACCCCTGGCCCCAAGGAAAGGTTCTGGCAACACTGTCAACAGTTTGTGGGGTTGTCCCCCATATGACCACCTGTCTGCAAACTCCGAGCTGAGAACAGCGAGGCCCCGTGTGCTGTGGGCAATGGTCACCTGTCCATCCACCACCACCACTGATGAATCTGGTGGAAAATGACGTGATCTGCTTTCTCAGCTCAAAAAGCAGACGTGCCCATCAGCAGACAAGCCTCATGGCTGTTTCCCACCTTCAGGGACAATTTCTCTTGTGCCTACTGAGACGTGACAAAGTAACAGTCAAACTTCAATTGGATCGTTTTGGTATTAAGGTTAAACATTAATGTTTTCCTCCAAAGACATAGAAACTAAACCACCTCTTAATGCATTAAAAACAATGGGTAGGCGAAAAAATAAACACGTGGTTGAAAAAGATTTTTTTTCCCCTCTGCAAGTGCCGATCATGGTGAAACTGCTGTTGCACTTCCAGGTTTAAACAAAAATTAAACCTTTGACTGAGGCAGCGCTAATACTGTCACACAACAAGGTTCTGGGCAGGATACAAATGCACACCCTTTCTTTTTCCTTTTTTTTTTTTTAAAGAATCATCTGCACGTGATTTTAGGCAAAACTTGGTACACAGAAAAACGACTGAGTTCTTGGCCAAAAAAAAAACAAATTCCCAAGAAACCAAATGGGTCTCTAAACCCACCCACCCGCCTCCCAAGCCCCACCCACAAAAAAGTTATCCTAGTTAACTGTGTCTTTCACATTTTATAAATATTAACTTCTTAAACCTGCACCTTCTTCTTTGTCCACATATGGTCACATTACAAAAAAAAAAAAAAAGAAATGTCAATTAAATACGTTGTTAATGTTACTATATTAAATCTGCTCTTGGCTTCAGCGACCTGCTCCTCCGAGCGCACGTTTACACCTGCCAACCCCCCCGCCGGCGTCTGGTCTCCACCCGCAGACGCCCCAGGATGGAGCCGCAGACAAGGAACACTGGAGCTGGAGGGAATGCGCATGCGTTCTGCCCGCCGCTCCATCCCAGCACGGATAGCACCCGATGGCAGTCTCAACAGCACCAGCTGCGATGCAGCCTCGATTTATTTCGAACAGGACAGGAAGAGAATGGGGATGAACTGGTAAGAGCGGTGGGGGCGGGGAGGAGACTCCGCCCACGCGGCCCGGGCAGCTCCGCGCTCCAGTTGCCAGGATCTCCGGGTTCTCGTGGTCGACACCTCCGGGGCCGCAGCCTAGCCCGCCACTCCTACCAGCTCAGAAGAGAGGTCCTGCCGAGAGTCATGAAGTAAACCTGGCTGCTGCCCCCAGACCGGACCGAGGCAAAGAACACCTGCAGGGCGAGAGGGGGGAGAGGGGTGAGGGGGACCTCGAAAGCCCGGAGGCCCCTTCCCGGGGAAATCTGGGGTGATGTCCATTCATCAGCAAGGAGCCAGTTTTCATCTCCACCAGGAAGGCTTCTCTGGTGGCTCAGACGGTAAAGAATCTGCCAGCAATGCAGGGAGACCTGGGTCAGGAAGATTCCCTGGAGCAGGAATGGCAACCCACTCCAGTATTCTTGCCTGCAGAACTTCATGGACACAGGAGCCTGGTGGGCCTCCAGCCCAGGGAGTCACAAAGAGCCGGAGGAGGCTGAGTGACTAACGTTTTCTTAACTTAGGGAGACTCCTTAGCCAAGAGGTGACTCTGTGCACCCCGTGCCCTGTTGTGAGAACACAGAGGAAACAAGGGGATGGTCCCCAAGCTGGATCATCTGTGCTCACCCCCACCCTGAACACCTTCTGAAAGATCAACGTGTTTGGCAAACTCAGTGATCAGTGGGGAGGCAGCTCAGCCGCCTTGTTTTTCTCTTTTAAAAAATGAAACTGAAATGTCTTGGTTATTTAATAGGACTCTACTGTCAAAAATATATATAATTTAGTTTTGTGCCTTTTAGTAATAAACCCTGATGGGTGTGACATCATGAATGATTTAAAAAAATTTTTTTAATGCCTGAAGTTCAAAGAATACCATGGTTGTCTCCACTGAACATACTTAGGAAAATGTAAACCCCACAGCTGGTAAAATCCTCGGTTAGCTCTGAGGTTGTGTGGATTTCCAAGGTAAAAGATTTGGGAGATACTACGTAGGTCAAGCGCACCGGCGAATGAGCCAGGGGACTGGCTTGCAGGAGGAAGTGGGCTGGGGGGATGTGGACAGAGTAGAGCACCTAGCTGGGGGGGAGTCCCACCTGCTAAGGGGAGATGACAGCTCTTCTGCATCTGAGAAGTCACCCTGAGGTCTAGTGACTGGAAGGCTGAATGTATTTCAGCATGAAGCAAGAGGTGGAAATGTTTCTAAGGCTGTAGTGGGCTGCCACAGGTAGTCATATTTTCATCCAAGTGACAGAAGAGAGAGAAATCTAAGCTTAGAAAAGGCAGAGGGGTCAACATCCTTGGCCAGCTGTCTATTCCACTCCAAGGCTGGTTTGGGGAGGAAGGGAGTCCTGGAGAAGAAAATGATGTGGCCAGTTCAGAAAAGCAAAGGTTTTAACTTGGGCTTTGATGCTCTGGGGTCTCACAGGTCTCATCTGTAGGCAGCACTCCAGCTTTTGCATAAAATAATTTCTCCTCCTAGGCACTTATGCCAGGAAAACAATGCAGTTATGTCAATACTCGAAAGACGGACTAACAAGTGGTGTATTTCATGCGTGTATCGGGGGAAGGAAAATTTCCCCTATTACTTAAAAGTGCACGAGGGTTCTTTCGAATAACAAAAGAGTTCTATCCATCTAAACTGGGAGCTTTAACCTTTTCTATCCCTAAACTAAACACAGCCCGGACAGGCCAATGGGAGGAAGAAAAAAAAAAAACAACTCAAAAGATAACAAAACCCCAACACAGAATGATTTCTGCAGAGATAAACATGTCCACCCCCTCAACAAAAAACAAAATAAAATATATCCTAACCTCCATTAATGGGTCTAAAAAGGCACTACTGAAAAGTCCCTTGATAAAGTTATTTTAGAATCTATCAAAATCCCAAGGAAAGGCTTCACAGAACTCCATGGAAAATAAACCACTGCTGAAAAGATAACATCTAAAAAGAATCCCTAAGGAGACTGTTACCTTGTCATTGCGTTCACACAAGAATTTCAGCCTTTGAGCCCTTTTGTGCATAAACACGCCATCCAAGTGGCCAGTTTCCACAGATCGGATCTCTATGGCCTTTTCTCCCCAGCCCATCGTCTGATTGGATCGAATATAGGCTTTTTGAGAGAGGAAAACACATATTGTTAAAGATGAGGAAACAGCCATGGAAAGAAGCTGCTCAGGTTTCACACACACACACCCCACCCCTCTAAACAGCAGGCAGTTGAGGTTTTTGTAAGACAGGGGTCCCCAACCTCTGGAATATAATGGCTGATGATCTGGAGTAGAGCTGATATAACAACAGAAATAAGTACACAATAAATATAATGTGCTCGACTCATCCCCAAACCATCCCTCCTCTCCTACAACTTCCAGGAAACTGGTCCCTGGTGCCAAGAAGGATGGGGACCACTGATGTAAGGAACTCTACACGTGCAACATCGTGGGTCGTCCTGGAAGGTGATGTTTTAAATTATCAGCTGAGTCTGTTGATGCCTCCGAGGAGGACATGCTGGAGCATTACCCCTAGTCCCTGTCCATAGTTTGGCTTATGTTTTCCTCACACCAATTACCAGGGAGAAGAAAAGGCAAGTGGACAGAGCCAGAGACTTGGCTGCTATAAAACCAAAGTAGTTTGGGGAAATAAACTTGGAGCCAACAGGGCTCCAGACGTCAGTCTTTAGGACATGCGCAGGGAAGGTCAGAGGCTGTGTGTGGACTGCGGCTGGGCCATGAGCTCACCACAGCATCATTCACCTTTCTGTTCCCCTCGCCTTCCACCCTTTAGTCACAACTACGTCTGTCTTACTGTCCCTGGTTGCCTTGTATTAAATGGAGGACTGTGAAGACAGAGCTTTAAGAAATGATTCCTTGGGGCTTCTCTGGTGGCTCAGTGATAAAGAATCTGCCTGCCAATGCGGGAGACATGGGTTTGATCCCTGATTTGGAAAGATCCCACATGCCGTGGAGCAGCTGAGCCTGTAAACCACAACTAGAGCCTGTGGCTCACACACTCTAGAGCCTATGCTCCACAACAAGAGAAGCCACCACAATGAGAAGCCTGCACACCGCAAGCAGAGAGTGGCTCCCACTCACCACAACCAGAGAAAGCCCAGGCAGCAACAAAGCCCTAGCACAGCCAAAAGGAAAATATATAAACTTATTTTTAGAAAAAAGATGGGAAGAGCCAACTCATTAGAAAAGACCCTGATGCTGGGAAAGATTGAGGGCTGGAGGACAAAGGGGGCAACAGAGGATGAGATGGTTGGATGGCATCACTGCTCCATGGACATGCGTTTGAGCAAGCTCCAGGAGACCGTAAAGGACAAGGAGCCTGGCGTGCTGCAGTCCATGTGGCTGCCACGAGCTGGACATAACTTAGCGACTGAATAACAAAATAAATAAATTGATTAAAAAAAAAAACTATTAAGATTTTGTCCTAACGTAAGACTATGACGCATCACAGTCTACAATCTACCTTTCCCACCACCTACTGCCAATCACTCTGTTAAATGGTCAAACGGTCTGAACACCACGTAACAGTATCTGAAACACACATATCCGCAGGAAAGGCCCTCCTTTAACAAACACGACCACTTCCGCTCAGGGACACGCACCTACAGACGTCGGCATCTCTCCCCATTGCAGAACCACATCCTTGGTGATCCTCCCGTAGGTGTTCACGTAGACCCCTTCATCTTCATAGCACACCAGCAGCTCCATGCCGTCCGTATTGGGGAGGATGATGATCGCGTGGGGCTTGATGCTACACTGGATCTGCAGAAGGCGGACAAAGCACAGGGGAGCACGTCGGCGGCCAGCTCTATCGTGCACACGGCCTTAATAAGCGTGTCTTGTGCAAAGGCACTGGCTCAGCTTCCTGGTGATAAATATGGCAACTGGACAACATTGGGGAGAACCCACGTGATGTCAGATATATCTGAAAGTCTACCTCTGAGACGCCCTATATGCTACTCATTCACATCTCCTGAGGCCCCTGGAATATATTTGGACTATGGCTCCATTTAATACATTACATTCCTCTAAGCAGTCCCACCCCATGGCTGTCCTGACCTGCCAGCAGCTGCCCCCTCCCATCCCGTGTTAGTGAAAGCAGGGCTAGGCGGGTCTCGGGAGGGCTTCAGAGACAGGAGCAGAGAGCTACTGAAGAGGGCACGCCACTGAAACACTCACCCCCACTGCAAAGGGGAAGCAAGGAGACCCTGCCCGTGTTAGTGCACTGAGCAGAGCAAAGAGAAAAGTCAAAACAAAATGAAGCCAGTCAACCAACCATAGAGTGTGGGTTCTTTCTTACGTGTGTTGGTAGGTAAATGTCATAGACCGATCCTGAGTCACATCGACAGCATGGAATCCGGCACAGGACCCATAGATCACCTTCAGCCTCTGGCCTTCCTCAACAGTGAGGTCCACCAGCAGCGGCTTGTGCACCAGCTCGCCGAACGACTGCAAAGAAGCAGGCGAGAAGCAGCAGTGAGATGAGAACTGCGTCTGACGGCTCCAGCTGGAGAAGCCAGACCCAGGCACGCAGTCAATGACTGAACCACCTGGAGAAAGCCATAAGCACAAACACTCCCCACAGTGAGTCTTTCTTTTGCTTCTATCTGTTAGCAGCAACTACTCTAACGCAGACGATGGAGAGAGAGGGGAGCAGTGCAGGAGACACATGCGGAGAATTTCATCAGTGTGGTCATCACAGTCTCTACAGAGCTACTCAGACTTTCACTTTAACTCTCCAACTAGTTTAATAGTGGTAATGAGAGGCTACCATGTACCGTAACAGCCTGGGTGGCCTGTAACGTCAATACCTATAGCTCATGAGACAGCTCCGAATAAACTGTTTATTTATAAAACAATGAGTACAGTACTTGGTCCATGAAGGTGATTAAGATCAGATCTCAAAAGATAATTGTAACTTTACAATCAATTGCTTTTGGTCAATAATATGTGGCTTTATTTTAAAGCAAATATGATAACCCCACTTATCTTGCTTTACTGGAGAATCAAATAATAAGCTTTCTAAATATGTCAATTTTCCAGATAATGGAGGCCTACCCTTAATATGTCAAAACTATTAAAAAAAAAAATCTTAATTTCTCACCTTGCACTAAAATAGGCCCAGGGGTGATGCTTAAAGTTTTGTGTCTAATATCAGAAATGTTTATTAGGTGATTTTTAATATTTAGTGTCATAGTAATATCATTTTTAACTAAAAAGTTTATAAAATTTGTATCTAGTGCAGTTTAGAATTACAAAAACATATTAAAAACACCCACAAAATAACTGCCAGTATTTTTCTACAGTATTTTTCCTGAAAGAAAAAATAGTATACTATACATATTTTTAATACTTAGTCTCTTAATATATAATATAAATCACTATGTCATTAAGAATTTCTGTAACTTCACTCTTAATTAGTCCTCTGTTAAACAGATATACCTGGAAGCTGCCTACTGCTGATAAAAAAGTCACTCAGTCATGTCCAACTCTTTGTGACCCCATGGACTATAGTCCAAGGAATTCTTCAGGCCAGAATACTGGAGTGGGTAGCCGTTCCCTTCTCCAGGGGATCTTTCCAACCCAGGGATCGAACCCAGGGCTCCTGCCTTGCAGGCAGATTCTTTATACCATCTGAGCCATCAGGGAAGCCCATGAATACTGAAGTGGGTAGCCTATCCCTTCTCCAGGACATTTTCCCAACCCAGGAACTGAACCGGGGTCTCCTGCACTGTAGGAGGATTCTTTTAGCTGAGCTACCAGGGAAGCCCATGGTATCAGACATACACATATATTTCAATTTTGATTCCTTGGCTTGTTGTCCCCCTTCTAACAGCGCAGTTTTAAATAAATGATCAGCCGACTTATTCCCTGGCTCTTGGTCACATGGGTGCATGGCTCATACTATTTTTAAGTGTACGTAACGTTATTACCTTAAAGGCCATGAATTTGTGATATGGCTTGGGTGCCCACGCGTAGACTTCCACAGAGCTCTTCAAAGCAATGACCAGAAATTTGATCCTTTCATATTTTACTGAAACAGTAAGAAGAGCAGGTCAGTATCACAGTGGACCTCTCAGTCCCTTCTGCGGCCTTCTGCAAACTGCAAACATGCCCTTCCCTGTCGATCCATTCAAACCAGTGAGAGAACAATGCTGAGAGGTCAGGCATTGGTTCACTTTCCAGATTCTTGAATATACATTCAGGCTGTCCCCATCCTCCTCAATGTTGTGCTGGACTCCACCCCATACCCTGGTTACTATCAATGAGCAATTTCAACGCTGCTCCTACCGTTCTTAGTATTTAATAATTAAGGACAGTGTCAACCTTTCCACCCTGTTTTCCGGAGGACTCAGCATTAATTTCAAAGAATAATGATGTGTTTATCAGCCAAGAGGCTCCTGAATATCAGCAAGAGGTCAAATCTTCCACATGGGCTTTCCCAAGTCCCACGTGGAGCTTACAGATGGAAAAACTATGACAAAATACTCATCAACTGAATTTGAATTCTGTTTCTGTATATAAGACCAAGTATCACTTTACAGCACTTCCAGCTATAGAGATAGAGTAATTGGTAGGATTCTACATCCTGTACCAAAAGTAAAGAAACTCTCTCTGCAACTTTATACTTATATATGAAGGCCTTCTTTACACAGCCGCCTCAGTTCTCTGGCAGCCAGCATGTCTGCTAAGAGCAGATGCCCAGATGGTCCTGGCCACACCTGACTTACTGGCTGGTGTGCACCCCAGTGTCTGCACCGCTCTAAACCACAGCACTACGTGATCCTGACGCTGACCATGAGACTCAGCTTGTTGACTTGATAACTCTCCTTGTTAAATTCCACGTGTTGTCACTATTCCAGTGAATCACAGGACAATGATGATACAAACGACTCTAAGAGGCCGTCTGGTTCTGACGGGATAGGGTTTTCCGTGGCGGTGGATCCGGTGCTGACGGGATAGGCTTTTCCGTGGCGGTGGATCCGGAGCTGACGGGACAGGATTTTCCGTGGCGGTGGATCCGGTGCTGACGGGATAGGGTTTTCCGCGGCGGTGGGTCCGGTGCTGACGGGATAGGGTTTTCCGTGGCGGTGGGTCCGGTGCTGACGGGATAGGGTTTTCCGTGGCGGTGGATCCGGTGCTGACGGGATAGGGTTTTCCGTGGCGGTGGATCCGGTGCTGACGGGATAGGGTTTTCCGTGGCGGTGGATCCGGTGCTGACGGGATAGGGTTTTCCGTGGCGGTGGATCCGGTGCTGACGGGATAGGGTTTTCCGTGGCGGTGGATCCGGTGCTGACGGGATAGGGTTTTCCGTGGCGGTGGATCCGGTGCTGACGGGATAGGGTTTTCCGTGGCGGTGGATCCGGTGCTGACGGGATAGGGTTTTCCGTGGCGGTGGATCCGTGCTGACGGGATAGGGTTTTCCGTGGCGGTGGATCCGGTGCTGACGGGATAGGGTTTTCCGTGGCGGTGGATCCGGTGCTGACGGGATAGGGTTTTCCGTGGCGGTGGATCCGGTGCTGACGGGATAGGGTTTTCCGTGGCGGTGGATCCGGTGCTGACGGGATAGGGTTTTCCGTGGCGGTGGATCCGGTGCTGACGGGATAGGGTTTTCCGTGGCGGTGGATCCGGTGCTGACGGGATAGGGTTTTCCGTGGCGGTGGATCCGGTGCTGACGGGATAGGGTTTTCCGTGGCGGTGGATCCGGTGCTGACGGGATAGGGTTTTCCGTGGCGGTGGATCCGGTGCTGACGGGATAGGGTTTTCCGTGGCGGTGGATCCGGTGCTGACGGGATAGGGTTTTCCGTGGCGGTGGATCCGGTGCTGACGGGATAGGGTTTTCCGTGGCGGTGGATCCGGTGCTGACGGGATAGGGTTTTCCGTGGCGGTGGATCCGGTGCTGACGGGATAGGGTTTTCCGTGGCGGTGGATCCGGTGCTGACGGGATAGGGTTTTCCGTGGCGGTGGATCCGGTGCTGACGGGATAGGGTTTTCCGTGGCGGTGGATCCGGTGCTGACGGGATAGGGTTTTCCGTGGCGGTGGATCCGGTGCTGACGGGATAGGGTTTTCCGTGGCGGTGGATCCGGTGCTGACGGGACAGGGTTCTCCATGGCGGTGGATCCGGTGCTGACGGGATAGAGTTTTATGAGGCGGTGGATCTGGTGCTGACGGGATAGGGTTTTACATGGCGGTGGAAAGGCTTTATGCTACATGGGGCTACTGGACACTTGAAATGTACTAGTGTCGCTGAGGATAGAAACTTTAAGGTTTCCATTCCGTTCAGTCGCTCAGTCGTGTCCGACTCTTTGCGACCCCGTGAATCGCAGCATGCCAGGCCTCCCTGTCCATCACCAACTCCCGGAGGTCACTCAGAGTCACGTCCGTCGAGTCAGTGATGCCATCCAGCCATCTCATCCTCTGTTGTCCCTTCTCCTCCTGCCCCCAATCCCTCCCAGCATCAGAGTCTTTTCCAATGAGTCAACTCTTCGCATGAGGTGGCCAAAGTACTGAAGTTTCAGCTTTAGCATCATTCCTTCCAAAGAAATCCCAGGGCTGATCTTCAGAATGGACTGGTTGGATCTCCTTGCAGTCCAAGGGACTCTCAAGAGTCTTCTCCAACACCACAGTTCAAAAGCTTCAATTCTTTGGCACTCAGCCCTCTTCACAGTCCAACTCTCACATCCATACATGAGCACAGGAAAAGCCATAGCCTTGACTAGACGGACCTTAGCTACTTCACATTAATTAATTTACAAATAAACTTAAATATCCACTCCTACCTTCCCTGTTCTTGATGGCAACCATAGTACACAGCACACATCTGGGTCAACTGAATAATACTTTGACCACCTGATGCGAAGAGCCGACTCATTGGAAAAGATACTGATGCTGTGAAAGATGGAAGGTAGGAGAAGGCGGCAGCAGAGGTTGGATAGCATCACCAACTCAATGGACATGAGTTTGAGCAAATTCTGGGAGCTGGTGAAGGACAGGGAAGCCTGGCATGCTGTAGTCCATGGTGTTGCAAATAGCTGGACATGACTCAGCAAATGAACAGCAACAGAAGTCTAAGCATAACAAATGAACGCTTGTGATTCATCCTGTGTGAACAACGGGCCTGAGTGAGGGTGGACATTCTGTCCTGGGGGAAAGTCCAGCTCAGTCTAACACATCTGCCCTCGCTCCCTTGTGGGATCATCTCTTCAGGGACGTTTCAGCTGTTATGAGCCAGTTCATTACATTCAGCCTTAGATGATTCCAGCTACCACCTTCAACAAGGAAAAATATTACAGAAGACCACAACACAGAAAATCCTAAGCCCCAAACCTGCACCAAGGAGCTAGAGCCCGGCAGGATCACTCAGAATCGCTCTAATATCAGGGTGGCATTCACACTCATTAGTAATCGGTGAGCTGAGGGCTGTGAACAGATTACATCAACAAGATGCAACACCAAGGACTGGAATATCCCTGAGAGCAGAAGCACTGGCCCAGCAGAACAGAAAACACACAAGCAGAAATCAACATCCAATAGGCCCCTCACATCCTCAGTCTTAAATATAGAGAGACACCAGTTGCTCGTCTTCTCAACTTTCCATTTCAAATGCAATTAGAACACATCATCTCACCCATAAAACCGTAATTGGGCTAAGCACCATCATTTCCAATGTTAGAGCCAGTATTTTGATTTTTTCCCCTCCAATACACACAAACAATCAAAAAATGTATTTTGGTTTTTTTCCTTGTGAAATCTTATGAGAAGCATGAATGTTGCAGAGAAATGAACAAAAAAGTTGCCACAAAATGCTGCCTGGCCAGCAAGATTCCTTCCTCAGTGACGAGCACAGTAGCTGTGCACAGCGCATTTTATTCAAACCGACAGGCCAAAACTCTTTAGGCAAACTCTCAAACATTCCATCAGTGGCTGCCAAGGACCCACAGTGCTTCGAGTGAGAACCAGCTGGCAGGACCAAGGAAGAATCCAAGGGGCCTGGCGTTCTTCAGGCAATGCTTCCTTAACGAGGTTCCTCTGAACCCATCTTACAGAGAAGAATGTGGACTGTCCAAGGTCAGGGTGATGGAAGTCGGGGACAGCTGAAAGTGAACCTGATTACGATTCAAACGGAGCCCTGCGGACCTCAGGATGAGAAGGTGCTTCACATGAGCGAAGAGTATCAGAGACAGGTTTCTCACTAAAGAAACTGAAGCTTCAGAAACACAGAAATTTTAAACAAAAGATAAACTGAGCCTCTGAAGAGCAGAGCCCGTGCAGCCTCAGCGGACTTACCGACTTTATAATGCACACAGCCCTCCAGGTCCCCCACTGTCGTCCAGCCCTGCTTCTTCTCCACCTCTGGGTCATTGTGAAGGATTTTATTTCTTAACCAGGACAAATAGTAGACACGTAACTTATCCTTTTTGCCTAGCAAAACAAATAATCAGTACTTTACATGCATATTCAAAATTAGGATCTTTGTTAACAACAGTAATCAAAATAAACTGCAATAAACAGTAAATACCATCCCCTTCCCCCACCACAAGGGAATCATTTTTTATCAGTTTCACTAGAAACTCAATTCAAGCTATTAGGTCATCTGATTCTTAAAACCTTCTGGAATAACTATGGTTTCCCATTTAAGAGCACAGAAGGGTTTCACAGATCACCCAACTTGGGGACTTCAGTCCAGCAAAAGGCAAGCCATAAACTAATGGATACAACACACAGAGCTAACAGAAGACTCCTACCCAGAACATGTGAGGCACTCCTATATGTCAATTAGAAGAGAGAGAACCTAGCAAGCAAGACAACCAGTCAACCTGAAAGGAAATCAACCCTGAATATTCACTGGAAGGTCTGATGCTGAAACTCCAATACTTTGGCCACCTGATGCAGAGAGTTCCCTCACTAGAAAAGACCCTGATGCTGGAAAAGACTGAAAGCAAAAGAAGGGGGCAGCAGAGGATGAGATGGTTAGATATCATCCTCAACTCAATGGACACGTGTGCATGCAGTGCTAAGTAATTTCATTTTGAGCAAACTCCGGGAGACAGTGAAGGACAGGGAAGCCCGGCGTGCTGCAGTCCATGGGGTCGCAGAGAGTTGGACAGGACTTAGTGACTGAACAACAACGAACCTAGCAGAAGTACTGAGCAAGCACCCAGAACAAACAAAAGAAGCCATCACACTGACTCATAAAAAGGTACTCGCTCTCAGCTGTCTGAAAAGGCTACGCGGTGCGTGAGCCCACCTAGGACATTCTGGAAAAGGCAATAGAGAGCAAAAAAAAGGTCAGGTGTTACCATGGGCTTTGAGGAAGGAATGGAGCACAGAGGATTTTTAGGGTGATGCAACTCAGCTGTATGACACTGTAAAGGCAGATAAAATTATGCATGTGTTCAACCCAGAGGACACACACACACACACAGAGAACCTAAACTGTGGAACTCAGCTAACAATAATGCATTAATACTGGTCCATCCACTGCAACAAAGTCAGAGAAGAGGGGAAACTGGAGGGGGCCAATATCAGACTGTCTGTACTTTCTGCTCACTTTCTCCGTAAACATAAAACTGCTCTAGAAGAAAAAGTGAGACACATAAGAAGTATTTTTGCCAATTATTTGAGTTCAGTTCAATGAAGGCAAAACAGAAAAAAACAGACATCAAACCATACCTAGTACACGATGATGGAAGCAATGCAGGAGCGCCGTGGGTGGGTGGAGGAGCTGGGGGCTACATGATGGCTAACTGTGACTCTTCGTGGGCCTGTGATTATTTATAATCTGTGCACTTCTGTATTATGTCTTATACTTCAATACAATCTTAAGTTTTGAAGAATTTCTGAATGTGGGAAGACAAAGACAACATTGTTTTACGTACAGTGTTTTATTCCCACACTGTGAGATACATTTAAAGAAATGAGAAGGAAATATATTAAAAAGTTAATAAGAACTCTCTCTCTCAGATAGTGATTATATTTTATTTCTTTTTCCTAGGCTTTTTTTTTTCTTGTTTTTGAAGTTTCCTACAATTGACGTGTTACTGCTTTTATGATTTTGAAAACCAATGAAAGCTATAAAAAGAATACAAAAAAGTGGCCCCCCCAAAACGGTATCAGTTGACTACTGATCCACACAAATCACCTTGCTCACTGGGTCACAAAATGAAGTTTTAACCATTTTCAGCTGCAGATTTATTTTTCCTCCAATTCGAAAACCTATTTTCCATCAGCACTCAAGTCTTAAATGGTTGTTTCCTCATTTAGGTAGGAGATGGATGGTGAAATTTTTGCATTTCAACAGACATCTTACTTAAAACCAAAAACCTATTTGAAAACTAAAAATTATTGCAAGAAATTTGTTACATATAAATAAATACAAGTTTGAGTGAGTCGACAATTAAATCAAAATCACTGTGGGTAATGAGGAGACAGACAGGTCTTACATTTCTGCATACTCTTTAACCCCAGCAAAAATACAGATTAGGACGTTATGAACCAGGCAACATGGATTCACACGCTGAATGGTTGAGTTACAAAGATACTTATGAAAATGTTTACAGGAGAGGGGAGAAAAGGAATAAATGGAAGCTACAACAGAAGTAAATAAACTTTAGTGTCACCCATGCAGAGACACATTTTGTAGCCACACAGAATGGCTATCATGAAGGAACACCGAAAAACAACCTACAGGTTTGGACAAACAGAACGGCAGGGACACAGCTCAACGTCAGGACAGGGGTTGCCAAGCGTGAGTAGACGCCGACTGTATGGAAAGCAGTGTATCACACATCCGGTGAAACCATCTCGTCAGTATATGGGGATCACAGTGTCCCCTCCACACGCTGCATGACTATTTTCATAGAGACCTTCTCTCCCCCGAGTATATATTTTGAGTATGTATATGCTAACAAGACTGGAAGTCAAAAATTAACAGTTTCTTTGGATGAACTGATTTTACGATTTATTCCTCCTCTTTGCTCTTCTGCAGTATTTCTTACTTTCTATGATCAACATATATAATTTATACCAAGAAAACTGCTCCTCCTAAAAGAAACCTAGAGCAGGTGCTGACAGACATGGGAAAAAACAAAAACCATGGTCTTACTGGCGATGGCAGAGAACAGCTCTTTCTGCATCAGAGTCCTGTGGGAAGAAGTGGACACAACCCACACCCTGACCAGGACAGGCTGCGAGGTGGCGGCGAGGCGGGGATGGAGCGGGCGGGCGGGAGTGGGGTAGGATGGAGACGTCGAGCAGGAATGCAGGAGCGGGCTCCAGGACAGCAGAGGAGCTCCACCCCGTGGCAAGTGCACACAGCGGGTCCCCTCCGAATACGCTTTCCTATCACACGACTGTAAAATCACGCTATGGTTCTATTTTTAAGCCATCACTTTGGAAAATGAGCTCACTTGAGTTCCATGTGGGGAAGCGCCGCACTTTTAAACAATGCTGGTGGCCTGCTCTCCCAAACCCACACTTACCAGATATCGTCACTAACACGTTCAAGCCTTCCAGGACGTCCATCTGCTGAAACCGCCTTCTGTTGATCAGAGGATACACCTTCCCTTGGCCGCTTCTGTCCAGCAGCATCAGGCCACTCTCGGTACCCACCAACAAGTTCACTCCTACGTCAAAGACACAGAAAGACCACAATTTTACACTGTGCGTGGCAGACAGCCTTATATGGAGCAAACAGCGCCACCTCTCAGGATAGAGTGGTTTCCCCAGTCACCCACACACACAAACGCTTAGGGTGTGTGCGCCCAGTTACTCAGTCATGTCTAACTCTTTGGGACCCCATGGACTAACAGGCCACCAGGCTCATCTGTCCATGAAATTCTCTAGGCAATAATACTGGAGTGGGTTGCCATTTTTTTCTCCAAAGCTAAGGATGGTCAGAGCTTAAAATACCCAAACTGCAACAAATCTCCATGGAGGGGAGAGGGTGGAATATTCATTTACACATTAATATAAAAAGGATCTAAGGGGGCAATGAGCTCACTTCATTCCTGATTCTCCAGCTTCAGGGTTTTCCTCAGTAGCCCCAGAACATCCGAGCCCACCATCTCCTGGGCACCACAGACTCTCCATCTTATCTATCCTATCAAACAACCAGACAGACAAACCTTTGTCCAATGTCATGATGCCCACCTGCTTCCCTCAACATCTGTCTTTGCTAGAGAAATCTTCTAGAATGAGCCATACACAGCCCCCTTAGTCCCTGACAGTTTGTGATCAACCCGGCAGCTATCACTAGGTTTCAGGTTTTCTTAAAGACCATCCTCCATCATCTTTAAGAAACAAACAGCTACATCTGGTCCTCAATCCCTCTTTTCTTAGGAGAAGTATGTATCAGGCACACCCCAGCTCCTTCTCCCCGGCCGTGTCCCATCTCCCTCTCCATTTTCCCACACCTGCTCTGGCTTCCCCTGGTGGCTCAGGGGTAAAGAATCTGTCTACAATGCGGGAGCCACGGGTTGGAGACATGGGTTCTATCCCTGGATTCGGAAGATCCCCTGGAAAAGGAAATGGCAACTACTCCAGTATTCTTGCCTGGGAAATCCCATGGACAAAGGGACCTGGGGGGCTACAGTCCACGGAGTCACAGTCGGCCAAAACTGAACGACTAACACTTTCACCAGGTACGTGTGAAACAGATGGCTAGTAAGAAGCTGCTGTACAGCACAGGGAGCTCAAACCTGGTGCTCTGTGATGCCCTAGAGAGGTGGGGTTGGGTGGGAGTAGTGGG
>SJXQ01002154.1:367661-379141 GCA_006408695.1 Aepyceros melampus | reverse complement strand
ATTCTCGCTGTTGTAAGGCAGAAAGCAACACAATATTCTAAAGCAATTTTCCTCCAAGTAAAGAATACATTTTTTAAAAAGGTCCACATCAAAAACAACAACAAAAACCCAGAACAAAACCCCCCAAAGCCTCACTTAGATGCCATCTAAGTCACAAAGAGTCAGGAAAGACTGTTAAACTGAAACGTTTAAAGAAAAGCAATTTGACAGATTTCTTCATTTTCCCTAAAAATATGGGCCAAATCAAATGCCTCTCTCATCTTTTTCTCCTTTTTTATGCGAAGTGATGGAGATGAGTCACTCTGCCCAGTACATGATGGCTGAAACAAGGGCAAGTCTGCGTGCCTGCAGGATTCCACGGGACAGTGTGCGCAAGAGATGTCAAGAGTCTTCCACCTCACCCACGAACAATGCTCCCCGAACCCCCGAGACATCCCAAGCTGTACTTCTCCAAATGACTGGTCCACCCTTGAGCATAAAAACAGAAGCGCTGGAGTGGCCCAGAGACACCTACCCCACAAGGCTGCGCACAGGATCTCGGAGTTAAACCTCTTCTTGTATTTGCGGATCTCTGGGGTGTCGCTCTGGGGCCGAGTGTTGGTGGGATTGACATTGACCACTGAGCCCTTCCGCGTAGGATCTTGCCTCATGGCCTCGGGTCTCATTCCATCACAGGAAAACCCCACTGAAACATATGACACTGGAATTACTTCTGTCTCCATGCGGGCTGGGCCTGCTCCCTTCCCCAATATGCGTCCATGAAAGATTCATGTTGAGACCCACTCTTTGCCGAGGAAGAGAAACTCATAAGAAATGGACGTGAAAAACGGAGACTGTCTATGGTGCTCATTGCAAAAAGTGCCAGTGGGGTGTGCATCTGGTCTGAGGTCTGAGCCTGCCGACCACCACTACATGTGCTCACAAAACCAAACCGAGTGAGAGGCACCCTGCCGGTGGCTACTTGCTTGCTGCCGTATTACTTACCCACAGAAGTCACTGTTGTCCCGCTAGATGGAGAAATCGTAGTAATCTGGGGTCTATAAAAGGTGTAAAGGAGGAGGAAGATTTGTGTTTCTGGAGTGTGTTACTAGCGGACTGAGTCTGCAATGTAAATTTCAGTCGTATTAATACAATGACAATAAAAGAACAAACACAAAACACTTCAACCCACTGCTGCACTGCTCTGCTTCCCAATACAGAAGACTGATCCCCTTGCTTCTTCTCCCACCAAATGCTCTGCAGGCACCTCTGTGTGTGAACCCCATAACCCCTAATACAGGCTATTTAACCAAGAGCCAAAGAGAGCAACCTCTCTTTCCAGAAACATCGTTCCGGTAAGACAGAACGCGCAAGCTACCAGCAACATCTATACTTCACAAGCTCCTCGGGTTTTTAATAAATAATCGTAATGAAAACTCCTAAAGAAAGTTGGAAATGTGTTGATCTCAATTCATCCGTTTTTGAGTTTGTTCTACTGTCCCCAAAAAGTCCAATGAATGTGTGTTGGAATACCAGCAAATCTTAAGTCTTTATATCACTTATTTTAAAGTGAGCCTCTTGCCAGAAACTACAGAAGCTTCGGCCACCATCGTTTTAGGTGCATCATCAACTCCATACCCAACAGCGGGACTCATTAGTGGAAGGTGCAAAGGCATATTCTTTTCCTCTTTTAGGAAGAGGAGTGTTTTGGTTAATAATGTAGCTTAAGACAAAAAAAAAAGAGAACACAAAGAAAGTGAAACAAATTGTTAAGTGGAAATGTAATGACAATTAAAAACAAACAGAAATATAAACTTGCCAGTTTAGTGAGTTAAGGGTTATTGTATATACTATACATTAGAGCAAAATGGAGCCAAGTTTAAACATAAGAAGGAATGTAATTGTAGGTGGGGTATATAAGTGGAGGGAAAGACATGTCTGACCACTTCTTTGTCCTGTAACCGTTTCACTCCCCGGGGCAGCTGGAATCACGAGTCTTGCAGCCAAGCCCCTCAAGCCCGCCCTGAGCTCCCCACTTCCCACCTGGCACAGCTGTCTCCTGGCAGCTTTGGCCCTGAGCACTACCCCCATCCCCGGGTCTACAGCTGGGGCCCATCCACCCAGTGGCAATCAGTCTGATGCTGAGCCTGCCTTAGAAGCCACTGATTTCCCCGGCTCCTCCAGGGGAGAGGATTATTCTAATAAGAGAACGAAAACAGGAGCAGGTGGGCAGGCTGGCAGCTCAATGCTTACACTGACAAGATCAACTGAAGCCACATGCTACTGCAGCCTTCAACAAAGGCGTTTAAGCCACACCCCCCATGACGACGGTCAGTTGCTGACTAGGGATGGGCCCATGGCGAACCGTCACTGCACTTGGGGCCATGACTGTCTCCCCAAGAGAGAGAATCACCCAACCAGCGCCCAGGCTGAGATCACAGCCATGTCTTCCAACAAGCACACAGGATTTCCTGTTCAAAAGCTGAAATTTAAAGCACACTCAGGTCTCTGCCCTTCTTGTTGAACATCTTAATTTTCTAGGTTTCCCCCCAAAAGTATCTGGCCTCTTAAACTATGAGTGATTGTAAATTTCAAGGACAGAAACCCTTTCAACAAGGTTGGTAAAAATAAATAAGAGTAACTAACCAATAATATCTCTCAAAAAAAAAAAAAAAAATTCAGCCCTTTTTGAGGGAATTTCCTGTACAGAGCGACACATTTGTCCTGATAAGGCCAAATCTGCTCAACCAAATGTTTCTGTATTTACTGGATATAAAGAATGAAAAGGGCAGATTCCACAAAAGACTACCAGAATTTCATGCCAAATACATAAAGGATCTGAGAACACAACAATTGTTTTATTTAGACTTTTTTTTGAAAAACGAACTGAATCAGAAAAGCCATGCAACTACTTATCTAGGGAAAAGCAAACGGTGAACTGGCAAGTCTGCAGGGCAATCGCTCTGGGGTAAGGGGTCTGTATACAGACCTGAATATGTTACTGGGGGAGCGGCGGGGGGGAAGAGAAGGGGAGGGGACCGAAGAAGGCGGGCGGGGAGGGCAGGTGAGGGCAGGGTGTGGGAAGGTTCTGCAAACTAGCTCCTAAGCGGTGCTGGTCTAACCCTGGGAGAGCAGCCAGCTGTGGTGCGAGACATACCTCATTAGTAGTGAGCTTGTCCTGGGGTGTCTGTGGGGACATGGTGGGTGTCGGCTGGCTGGAGGATGGGGAAGAGGAGGTGGAGGAAGTGGAGGAGGAATGGCTTTGCTGTAAGAGATCTGGCAAGAGGTGAATGCGACCCGCAAAGCCATTGCTCTCATGATGGCTGGCGCGCTTTTGGTCAACTGCACTCTGCAGAGAAAAAGGCACACTGGTCTCGCTCAGCACCGCTGACAATGCCGAAGACCCTACTGACCCTGCCTGCTGCGGCGCTGGGTGGCTCCGCAAGCTCTGCCGAGTCATCAAGGCAAGACTGGAGGGCATCAGCTGGGTCTGCTCCCACCTCCTCGCCAAGTGCCTCGGCTGAGCCAGCGGAAGCCACGGCAGAACCCACGCCACGCTGGTTTATCTGCCATGGGAGCTGATAGTACCAAACTACTGGTTTTGTCTCCTTTCTTTTCAAATCTCTCTAAAGCCTTAGAAAGCACACTTTCACTTCTCTGAACTCTCATCTTTCCTGGGCCACTTCCCGCCTTCCATCCAAATGTAGTGCCAGAGCATGAAACACAGTCAGGGAGAGGCCTGCAGTTCTAGACAGGAGCCCTGCTCTGCTTAAATGAGAAGAGCATCACTTTACTTCCCTCTAAGCTACGAAGTGAACAGGCAGTTGTAAAACTTGGTAGCCCAGAAGGAGCACATCTCAGGGGGCACAGGTTAAATATTCCACGTAGGAGGAGACTACACCCGAGCACAGAGCAGAGACCGCCCCCCTAAACCCTTTGGCTCCAGGAGGCTCTTGGCTCCCGGGCAGCTCCTGCCTGCCCTGGCCGCTCCCGCCTCAGCTCCACGGCCTCTTGGAGCCGAGAGCTCCGTGCACACCTCCCGGCCGCCCTGCTTCAGACACACACTGCAGGGCTCACGTGGGGCTGGGAGGGGGCGGCCACACAACATGAAGGAGGGCAGGATTGGGGGACGCTGCCGGCCACCCCAGGGGTGTGCAGCACACGCCTGCCTCCCACACCCCGGCCCCGCTGCCCTCCAGGCCTGGTTAACGTGAGAACAGATGACGATGCAGAAACAGCATGAGTGAGTGGATGAGCAAGTGGGTTAATGGCCACAGGAGCAGCTCGGCCTCTAAGCGCACGGAGCACGTGGGTACCTGGCGGACGATCAGCGTGCCCTCTTTGGACGGGGTCAGGGCTGGCTCACTCTCCACGTCGTCATGGACAACCATGGTTTTCACGGACTCCGTTTCACCGTTGCTCAAGTTCAGAGACGATCTGTTGAGACACAATCGAGACGTGAGGGGCCGTGACCCACAAGCCAAAGATATACTGGTTACGTTTTTCATCTTCTCAGGGACCTAAGGCTACAGGTATAAAGTTTCCCCAAGGAAAATGAACTGAAATTTCCCTTTTGTCACAGCCTCAAATTAAACAGAGAAAATGAGAAACCAGGAGTCCTGGAGAGAGGTACTGACATGCACACACACAGCAACCAAAAGAAGGGGGGGACAGGCAGGCTCGCTCCACACAGTGACGCACTCAGTTTCACAGGATCAGAGGACAGGGTTGAAAACCTTGTCCCAGCTGGAAAGAAGGCCCGGGGGGGTGACACTCGTGAGTGCGAGCTCAGTCATGTCTGACTCTGCGCGACCCATGGACTGTAGCCCACGGCCCCCCTGTCCATGGGATTCTCCAGGCAAGAATACTGGTGTGGATCACCATTTCCTTCTCCGAGGATCTTTCCGACCCGGGGATCGAAGCTACATCTCCTGCACTGGCAGGCGGGCCCTTTACCACTGAGCCCCCTGGGAAGCCCACGGGGACACTCATCCTCCCTATCACTCAGCGGGACTGACGCGGCTCTGGGGTCCTCCGGGCCAGACGTGGGCTCCTCGGCCCCCTCCTGCTCCGCGTCGTCGTCCTCCTCGTCCGTCGTCCCCGACTCCTCGCTGGAGGAGGAGTAGTCCGTACCTTGTGTGGCGGCCGCACGTCCTCCACGGCCCGCAGCTCTTTGGCCAGCGCCGTCAGGTCCTAGCGCGGGGCACAGAGGAGCGTCAGGGGGCGGGAGAGGCACAGCGCAGCGGCCTCGTCCCAGCCACTCAGCACACAGCCATTCGGTTTTGCAAAACTGTCTTTAGGGAGGCTACTGGTATCATGGAGTGGAGCTCTTAACGCTTTTGATAGGAAAGACCAGAAAAGTCAAAAAGCTGGAAGAAACAGAAAAGATTTTTTTAGAAGTCAAAGATGCTGCACCCACAGTTTAAACCTGATGGCCATAAAAAACAACCATCTGTTTATGATGAGCAGAGAGTATTTTTCTAACTATTCAAATTCTATTTTTTTGTTTCAAGTTCTACATATATATACATAACCAAAATAAAACATTAAAAAAATTATGTATGCTGCATTCCGGCATAACTACACCAATTGCTTCTTCCTCTCTGCTAGACAGAAAATTCTAAATCAACAAATGTGTGCAAGAGAGATCTTGGTAGTCTGTTATCAAGATATTTGGCCCTGTGGCAAAGTCTTCTTTTAAGGAGATGTTCCGGAAAGCAAGAAGATTCTAGTTAAAGAGGAGTGATTTAAACTATTTATTTAGGGAGGTTTTTAACTCCAACGTTTATTTTGAAAAATGTCCAACTTGCAGAAAAGTGAAAGACGGTGAAGTGAGTACAGTGTATGCCTCACGTCTGGCTGCACAGACTGTCAGCCACTTGCCACGTTCCTGAACAAAGTTCCTGACGTGTTAGGTGAGGAAGTGCCCAGCGTGTATGGCTGGGCAGGCTTCCCTACCACCGACAGGACCGTGCGCGCAGGAGAAAAAGCTGCCTGGGGTTACTCACAAGCGCATCAGCCCTCTTTACTCTTCTATGTGAAGATTTTTTAGAGTCTATCAATTATCCAAATACAACTTTTGAGCTTGATTGTTATCTCTATTCTACATCTTCAAATGGAAGCTCGAAATATCTACCTGTCCACTTAAAATTCTTTTAGAAGGCAGGCTGTATGGCCCCACTTCCTTCCAGCAGAGTCTCTTCTCGCCAGTTAAGAACCTGCTTCTTTCCTTTGCACCTGAGCCTCTGAGACAAGTAAGCAAGGTCTGACCTGGCCTCCTGCTTGCAACTTCATGAGTACAGCTGCACTTTTTTGTTACAGTGAGTTTTTATTTTTTTTTAAGCTGTATTTAATAATAAGCACACAAGGCAAATCTGGGGTGTTAAGAAAGATGAAGCAAAAGTTTAGGGCTTTTTAGTTTGAGAAAAGAGCAAGTTGAGGAAGGAAGAGGCATGCAGGCAGAACACAGGCCTAGTTTAACGGCAGTTCGAATGTGCTCGGGTGCTGAGCTGTTTAGACGGGGCTTACCACTTCACCCTGCAGTCGGCGGGGGTCCGTTGAGCCAGAGAAGCCATCGGTGAGAGGGAACGCACAGCACAAGGAGCAGAGAGGAGAGAAGGGGGAGGGGGCACAGAAATCAGTGCAAGCAAAAGGCAAAACCCCGGAAGCCTCAGACCCCCAGTGTGCCCAGTGACACGGCAACTGCCGCATCGAGGACGAGAGAGACAGAACAGCCACACTGCTGCCCCGCGGGCCAGAGGCAGGATGTAAACCCCAGCGAGTTTAAGAAGCCGAGGGGAAAAAATCTCTTCTTAAAGCCAGTGTTTTAGATGCCCACTCACCAAGAACATGTAAAGGTTGACGCCAAGCAAAGCGATAGAAGGCCTTTCTTTTATATCGTTTTAAATGACTGGGCGGGCAGTGGGGCGCAGAGCACAAGTGTGTCTGAGGTTTACTGCTTTCCTTATAACCCCTCAAATCTGCAAGGCCCCACAGGGAGGCCTGCAGCCTTCACAACGACATGGCTTCAAAAGAAAGCGCTCGCTCAAGCTTGAAATGAGTAAAATGGATTTTGTGCAATTCTTACAGCAGGCTTGAGAGGTCTAAACACTTCCTTTTTATCTTCAGGCTTTTTTGCTGCGTTTTCAAGGCGCTGAGATGGCGAGCCTTCAGATTGGATGATGCTGTGAGGTTCAGAGATGAGAAAGACAGAGACACGTGAACACTCGAGTGTGGCCCACGAGGCTGCCCAGCCCACCTGGCCATGATCACCTCCTGCTGGTCCTGCCCGCTTGTCAGCCATGCTCACGGTAAGGGCTCCCTCCACACACAGGTCTGAACCCCGGGTTTCTGACCCTTCCTGAAAACCCTTGACTGTCATACTGCACTAATATGTGTTCACAACTTGTTACATTATATCAATGATACCAAGGGAATTTCCGCTAACCTATAAATGGCAACCCACTCCAGTATTCTTGCTTGGAGAATCTCATGGACTGAGGAGCCTGGTGGGCTGCAGTCCATGGGGTCACAAAGAGTCGGACACGACTGAGTGACTTTACTTACTTACTTATTATTAAGAGTAGGTGAGGGTAACCAATATCGATGACAACACTGATGGAATTTATGCTGAGAAGAGTGGGTTCAAAGCTCAGTTTGGATGTTTAGCTAAACACCTTAGACGAGTCAGGGAAACTCACTAAAATACAGTTATTTGAACGTATACAATGGAGACACAATATATATCCATCTCCTGGGGGTTGCTATAAGGATTAAGTGAGAAGATGTTCAACAAGTGTAAACTCTCAAAACTTAACTCTACTGTTAAAATTATGATGACTATTTGTGTTACTAGCAAACCTACACCGAAACACTGTATGGTAATATGCAGCTGTGAAAAACTCCAGGTCTTTTCCATGACTGAAAAGGATTTCTACAGTCAACTCTTAAACGACATGGTGGAATTCTGAAAGTCCACTCATGCGTGGAGTTTTTTCAACAAGTGAATAATTCAGTACTGCAGGACCCCCAGATGGCTGGATCTGTGGGGTGTAACTATGGATGCAAAGGAACCACGGGGATGGAGGGCTGACTGTGGAAGAGGATTTTCAACTGCTGGGTGAGGGTGGGGGTGCAGGGTATCCCTAAACCCTGGGTGTTCAAGGGTCACCCCGTGTGGTGAGCATGGAGAGGGAGAGAAAGGAAAGGCAGCCTACATCTCACTCTGAAGCGCTCCCCGGAGCCACTCTGAGACCCCGGGTGGGAGCTGGGCTGGGACCCTGAGTTGCTGGACCCCGAGGAGCTGCCACTGCCCGGCCTGGGCGCCAGCTTCTCCACTCTCTCCCAGAGCAGCCTCGGCTCGATGCTACTGTTGGAGAAGAAGACAAGAGAACCACTCAGGCTTTGTCCCGAGACACAGTGTCATCGCTGACATGGAGCAGTGATGAGAACATCAGCCCACAAACAGATGCAACATGAAATCCACCAGAAGTGAGAGCA
The DNA here is from genome assembly GCA_006408695.1 of Aepyceros melampus. Taxonomy (NCBI): domain Eukaryota; kingdom Metazoa; phylum Chordata; class Mammalia; order Artiodactyla; family Bovidae; genus Aepyceros; species Aepyceros melampus. The sequence goes on along the minus strand of SJXQ01002154.1, from coordinate 370,663 downwards.
CTGTTATCCCCTGGTTTGACCTCAGGTAGCTGAACACACCAAAAATGTGAAAGACCATTGTTGTTCAGTTGTTACGTCATGTCTGACTCTGTGACCCCCTGGATTGCAGCCTGCCACGCTCCTCTGCCCATGAGATTTCCCAGGCAAAAATACTGGAGTGGGTTGCCATTATCTCCTCCAGGGGATCTTTGCAACCCAGGGATCAAACCCATATCTCCTGTACTGGCAGGCTGATTCCTCATCACTTAGCCACCAGGAAAGCCCATCCAACCATTAGTGGACCCCGAATCTTCTTTGGGTGTGAAGAGGAAATGCTACTGTTCCGTCTACCAGTGTCACTATTTTGCCTCAGCTACAAACTCAGTTTCTTATTATGAAAACTTCCACCCATGTGATTACACACAAAATCATACTGTTTCCAGTACCTGCTGCTGTCAAGAACTGACAGTCCTTTTCCGGTGATCGGGGCTGGAAGCGTGCCAGCATGTGGGCTGTGGCATAGCCCTGCCGTGGACACACCACAGCACCGGCTTTCTAGGTTAAGAATTAACACATGGACTCAGGCACAGGAGGACCCTGCAGCCCACCCTGACTGCTGACAGCTGAGAAAGCTCTCCATGAAGTTCCTGGGTTGTTACCCATTCCACTGCCTCGGGTTATCCTGTGACACCAAGTTTGGAGGCTCAGTGATGATCAGGGTACAAAATCCTTCACACGACCCTTGTGAGTTGCTCAGCTGGAGAACACGGTCGCCACCAACTACATGAGGTTAGGGAGCCCTTCAAATGTGACCAGTGCAGCTCAGGAAATTAAGTTTTAATTGCATGTAATCTTAATAAACTTCAAATTTATGCAGCCTCATGTGGCAAAAGCAACCCACTCCAGTATTCTTGCCTGGAAAATCCCATGGACAGAGGAGCCTGGTGGGCTACAGTCCACAGGGCTACAAAGAGTCGGACAGGACTCAGTGACTAAACTACTGCCAACACCCATGTGGCTAATAGCTACTCTATAGAACAGCGCTAGAACCTGAAAACATTTTGTGGTTAATCCACAAGCTTACCACCAGCTCAAAGTGGACCACTGTCTTTCTCTCGTGGCCTGTGTGTAATTTATATGCCCCTCCCTGGGGCCCCCAACACCCTTTGGATAACAAACCTCTCAGGTCACAGTGCCCTTAGAAACCTACTCTTCCCTGTTGTCTTCCCACTTAAAACTCCCAGAGGCAGGGATTTTTCATCTTAAAACTGCCACAATATAAGGTCAGACTTCACTTCTTTCCCTCACAGATCAATTTGACATTACTCACGTGAATGGATTTTATGGCATTTTCTTTACAAAAGGATCACCTCTTTGCCCCAGAACTTCCGTGTTTAAGAGCACAAAAAACGTTATGCAAGGCTCAAGAGGGAGGGGATATTTGTATACTTAAAGCTGATTCACATTTTTTTATGGCAGAAACCAACACAACATTGTAAAGCAATCATCCTCCAATTAAGAAAAAATAAAAGACGGCAGGACACGGTGCGGCAGACCTGCCCTGAGCTTGGCTTGTCACTCACCTGGTGGAGTTTCTCTGCCCAGCTTGGTTATTCTGCTGCCCACTGCCCTGCAGTGGGGAATCCCGGCGGGAGAGGACGGGGGACCGCGACGTTGTTCTCACAGGGACCTTTGGGTACCAAATACAGTGATTAAAATACTAAAAACATGAGAAGAACAAAGGCTTTCCTACCAAGCCCCTCAAGGTCGTCCTGGCTCGCCACCCTTCTATCACACTCCTACCCCCGCCCGCCAAGCCTCTCTGCCCTCCAGTGACGCGACAGAAAGAAGAAATGTGGGCAGAGGCACCAGGCCTGCCTTTCTAAGCCCCCGTCACGTCTGAATGGTGCTGGCATGAAGCGTGGTGGCAGGGGACGTACAAAAGCATTTTGCTGAGATAATGTGAGAATCAGGGAAATAAGCTCAAAGAAACCAAACAATGGCTTACAAATGGATGGGCAAGAAACAAAGGGTGTTGGAAGCAAGAAAATATTCAGAGGAAGCAAGTTCCGAGTGGAGGGGAAAAAAAAATTAAAATGTGACTTTTTGTTGGATTTCAACATTAATGACCAAACCCCAAATTTCAGAAATGTTAAAACTGAAAGAAGAAAGAAAAAAAAAAAAAAAAAAAACAAACAAACCCCAAAATTCCTCAATTAAAAAAAAAAAGTCTGCTTTGGGAAACATGTTCGTTTTTTCCTTATGAGATCTTTTCTGAAATTTCTGCTATTACTTAGCAGTGCAGAGTCATTTATAGCTTCTGTATAAACCTGACAAGACAGCTGGTAAAATACATTTTGATCCTGTCTGTTCCAGATGAGTACTGTTTGTAGATGTACTCCTATTAAATTATTTTGGTATCTTGTGTTTTGGTATAGAGTGAGAGACACCAATGCAGAGCTAACTGGCTGAGGGCTGAATGTGACTGCCTCACTACGGAATTTCCTCCCCACTGCGAGAAGTTCCTCTGCCATTGTATCACCCATTAATTCTGGTGACATCACCACACCCTTCACTGCAATCAGTAATTAAAAAATAAATAAGCAAATAAGGAAAAGGAAAAAGCAGCACACATCTGTCTTTCTGCTCCTTACCCTTGGAGGCACCTCGTCACTGTCTGATCTAGACCAAGCCTTCTGGGCTGGGTCGGGCACCTCCGCCTTAGAGTCAGAACTCTGACTGAGCACCTCACTGCGGGAAGGTGGGCAGGGGTCCTGAGAGCGAAATGGTGGTGTGCAAATTTGGGAGGAGAAGGGTCACTGAAGGAATGGGATCTCGAGACAGGGGAAACATTGTTCTTGAGAGATGCCAGGTGGGACCACTGTACCTTCCGAGAAAACAAAACACAACACATTCAATGCGTTCTGCAGAAAACGCTTTTCTGGTAAATATCAAATCCAGAGAGAGCGCCGGGGCGGTGGGGGACCCACACGGGGCAGCTTGGGACTAGGTCAGCCAAGCGG
>SJXQ01002154.1:352262-367394 GCA_006408695.1 Aepyceros melampus | reverse complement strand
GCAGCATAATATGCAGAAAAGAACAAATGAACATTTATAAGGAAAACTCTTAGTACCCAGACAAACATTGCAGAGAGTGGTAAATGTGAAGATTAAAAAAAAACACAACAGCGTTCTTGTCTGATGGACAACGTGAGGCATGCATTTCTGCGTCAAAGCAGCTGGACAGGCAGAGAGTGGGGAGACCACAGGATGGACATCCCCACATGTGTACCCCATCTGCCCATCCTCCCATGACCTGGCAGGGCAAGTAACAACAGAGTCACATGTTTACTATGCAAAGACCAACCCTGCATGTTTTGATAGACTGTACGAGTTTAACTTAAAAACAGCCAGAATGTCAAATACACCAACCATTTTCCTTCTTTTTTGTCCTACAACTTAAAACACTCCAATCCCCTGAGAACTTTACATGTCTTTCAACTAGTCAGGAAAAAAAAAAAAAAGGACTTCAATTTCTTTAGAAATAGTCAGCAGTGGAATTCCCTAAATGGACTGCTGAGGGGGTATTCCGTCTACTTGACACCGGAAGAAATAAAGACAGTGCCTTGGCAACTGAAACCATCTGGTCACTTTTGAACTGGAGAAGCCATCTCTGAAACAATCTGTATTTTCTTAAGAATACACTTTTTGTGTTAAAATAATGGTCCAGTATTAAAATTGGCATAATTTTAGCCATTACATCATATTTGATGAGAACTGGAAATATTCAGTCAGGATTGATTCAACATTGCCAGGTGTAAGATCCAGAAATAGCTCCAAGTTCGTGATTTCTAGGTGAGAGTCCCGCAAGTTCCGTTATTAGTATAATCCCAGACTTCCAAACTACTGAAGATTTTCAGGGGGAAGCATGTAACTAAAAGCATCATCTGTAAGTGTAATAAAAAATAGGTTTTAAAATGAAGTCCTACTTCAAAAAAGGTTTTCCCCAAATCATGTTTTCATTAAGTGCAGGTTTTGGCTAAAAGCCACTTTAGACAGAAAAGGGAAAATAGAGCCTATATCCAGGCACTATGTTAATTGGTGAAGTCGCTCAGTCGTGTCCGACTCTTTGCGACCCCGTGGACTGTAACCTATGAGGCTTCTCCGTCCATGGGATTCTCCAGGCAAGAATACTGGAGTGGATTGCCATTTCCTTCTCCAGAGGATCTTCCCGACCCAGGGATCGAACCCGGGTCTCCCACATTGGAGGCAGAATTAGTCATCAGTATAAAAAGTAGTCTGCACAATGCAGGAGCTCCTCTTCTCTACACTGGGAGGTGGCCACATAAAAGAGTCTGCATTTAGGGGACGTTTAGCCTTCAGCAAACCTGTTCTCCCCGTCCTCCTTCCCCCGTCATCCATCCTGCTTTCCTCTAACACCCTCTCTGTTTCCACTCCTCACTTTCTGGAGCTGCCCGCTGGCTTCTGGGTCAGTTTTTCTGTGAATCAGGACACAGCTCGTCTCATAAACAGCAGCCTCCCAACACTGACCCCACTGAGCTTCACCCCAGGTCTTCTTTTCCCTGTAAAACCGCTCCAAATCGAGGGTATTTACTGGAAAGCGCGCTCCAGTCCTCATCTGGGTTTGTCTGAACACCACTGTTACCTCCACTGTCCCCCAACCCAGGCCAACAGCAGCTGACAGGTAAACGCAGCCTCAAGGACTCAGCGTCCAGTACCCTGGACCGCACGGCTGCAGGGAGCGAAATGCCTGAAGGCCAGCTATCTTCAGAGAGAGTTAAGGATCTCTGAGATCTCCAACCCAGGTCGTCTCTGCTGTCTGCTTTATCCTCCAGACAGCATGGAGGTCCCCTCCACCCAAAGCTGGGCAGGGCCGAATGTTAGGGCCAACCCAGTGACCTCTACCCTGACCTACATCAGGGAAACCCACACCCAACCCACTTGGGTCATAAACTTTTTTGGATGTTGAACCTTTTGAGAATCTGATAACAAAGTCTCCTTCCCCTTTCCCACTCCAAAAATACGTATGTTTATATAAAAATTTAAAAAAAAGGAATTTCAGGGCCTCCCACTCACGGAACTCCCCAGGTTGAGACAAGGTTCCTTTTGCATACTTACAACAGTAACTTCCTATAACCTAAACAGAAAAGTCTTTGCATTCAGCAAGGAGGCACTACTTTATGAACATGTGAGTCAGTGAAGACGAAAAGTTAGGCAGAAAGAAGAAATTGGATGTTCTTAGTAATAGCCACCACCACCGTGTGAAAGAGAACCCTGGCCTTTCCTACCCGCTGAGGCCAGGTTCTCTTTAGTCTTAACTCACTCTGCTAAAGTCTTCTCTTTCTAAACAAACCAAACTGAGCCGTCCGAGCAGGCTGGGGGCTCGCCGAGCCTCTGTGAGCGTCTCCTTGACCCACACAGCCCACGGGCCACTCTACCTGTGGCTCGGCGGGTCTCTGCAGGGCAGGGTGCACAGACTCGGAGTTGCCACTGGAAAAAGACTCTGATCTGGAAGGCACTGGAGGTTCCAATACTCGGCCCGTCTGCTTAGACTGGGCTTCGGGGGAGCTGTGGTTAGTTTTCCTAAATCTATCTTCCACCTGCGTCAGAGAATCAGGAGATAGAACTCAGGGTTAGTAGGAGGAAAAAAAAAAAGCAGAGATACTGGAGACAGCCTGGAAGTGGAAGGACCCTAAGGAGAAGCCCTCTGTTTTCTTCAACCACAAGAAGAGAGACGGAGGCAGACAGCACAGGACAGCAATCTGAGGCAGACTCAAGAAATCTTCACAAAGATCAAAACTGAGAGAGGCAGCCTTTAAGACCTCCCTCCACCAGCTTGATGCTAGGAGTGCATGTGAAGATAAGCCAAGAAAGGAAATTAATCTCTTGCGACCAACTAAACCCACTGAATATCACCAGGAATCTAGCATGTTTCATTCCACCAAAAATCAAGGCATTGCCAAACAAGCAGGACATTTGCTTCTAGAAGGTTCCACATGAGGGCCTGGTTGGAGGATGCCCCCCACGGGCCAGCATCCACACCCTAAAGCCGCCCAGTCCATCCTGCTCATATCCTAGCAACCGTCTTGCTCTGCCACATCCCTGCCAGAGGCCCTGGGAGCCACATGCCCCAATTCAGAAAATAAACCCTTATCACCGAAAATCCAGTGAGTCGGGCCCAGGGATGCTTCATCCACTTGGCAGCTCTGGGAAAACAGCTGAGCAGGCCACCCTCCCCCCGTGTACAGGGACAGAAGGATACTGCCACACGACCTCCTGTGTTCCGTCGAGGTCAGTGTTCAGGTGGCTGGGAACCGTCAAAGAGGCGCTCGGGTCCTCTCGAGACAACACCAAGCAGAGAAGGGGCCCCTCCCGGCCCCTGACCGCCCACCACCCCCTGGGGAGGGCACAGGACGAGGGGTGCCGTACCTCGCGGGCCCGGTCAGCAGGCTCATGCTGGGCCTTGGGCTCGTGCAGGCCGGTCTTGCTCCTGTCTGGCGGCGGGGGCGGCCTCCGGGGATCGTGCTGTAGAGACAGGAGATAGGCTTGTTCTTGCTGCAGCTGCCTCTGGAGCCGCTCCGCCTGCCGGTGCTCCTCCAGCTCCCGCCAGCGGCACTCCTTGGGGGGAGAGGGGACACTCAGTCCAGGGCCCTGGGGCGGCCGCCTCACCCCGGCTCCACTTCTCCCCAGGACAGCGTGCGCTGACGCTGGCTTCGTGACAAAGCAAAACAGCCAGGATGCAGAATGGCGGATTACCTGCGGGAAAACCTGGCCACGTGCCACTAAGCATAAGGTCACTGGACAGGTAGAGAGAAACCCCTCCCCTGGAGATGCTGGTTTCAGGGGCTTCAAAAGACACTTGCAAGAGTCTAGGTAAAAGTCCCTAAGACATGAGCCTTGAGCCTTCCACTCTCAGCATCCTAGCTTGTTCACCAAATGCCAGGTGTGCTGTACAAAACCTTGTCTATCTACCAAATGAGAACAGGGAACTCAGCCACGGGAAGGAGGGGGTGAGAAGCCGCCTCCAGGTGCGCCCAGCAGCAGTGGGAGCCCAGGGGACGTGTCAGTGCGAGCTGGCCAGCCCTGTGGAACTGGCCACAGGGGACCAGGGGGTCGGCAGGGCCCTGCCCAGCTCGGGGTGCCTTGCCACGGGGCGGGGCCGCGTGGGGCGTTACCAGTAGCATGGCCTGCTCCTGGAGCAGCTGCTGCTGAAGCAGTTCCAGGTGACGCTGCTCCTCTTCCAGCTGCCGTCGGATGTATTCCTGTCGCACAGAGAGCACCCGCAATCAGCGGATCCCAGAGGGAAGTATCAAGACTCCCTGCATGCGGGGCCCACAGCTGTCCACCCCCACCGTCTGGGGGTGACTCATCTAGTCACAAATAGCTGAAAAAGTCCACTGCCAAGGCTACCCCCCCGCCCCCTGCAACTTCGAATTGGCCTCTGAGACCTAGAGAGTCTCATAAATAATGACATGCACGGCAATGCCAACCACAAAGGCATGGCTGAGTTTTTCTGTTTGCACACGGCTGCTGTACACAAATGGAAGCTCTAAAAGGACCAGGCTGTTCCTCTTCAGAAGGTAAGCCCTGAGCAACCGAGAGTCTAATGAGGAGGCCAGAGTGCGTTAATATCTGTCTGATAATTAATTATTATTTATAACAAGCATGAATTGCTAATTTTTAAAACCCCAAACCAAGAACTGTTTAATATTAAACAACCATGCTTTGTTTTTTTCTCTAACACACAAAGACAACGAGTACATTTTGAAAGTCCTGGCATGGGAACACCAGACACTGGAGGCTTCTCCCAGATGAACAGTGAAGGGTGTGTGTATCTATGGGGTAAGCTGACTTGTGTGTGTGCGTGTGTGTATCAATGGGGTAAGCTGACTTGTGTGTGTATGTATGTGTCTATGGGGTAAGCTGACTTGTGTGTGTGTGCATGTGTGTCTATAGGGTAAGCTGACTTGTGTGTGCATGTGTTTGTCTATGGGGTAAGCTGATGTGTGTGTGTGTGTGTTTATGGGGTAAGGTGACGTGTGTGTGTGTGTGTGTGTGTGTGTGTGTCTATGGGGAGGGGTGACTTCTTTTCAATGGGAAGAGAATGATAAACCTCCATTAACAACACAAACAAAAATAACCAGGTAAACACATCCAAAATATATGAGTAAAGAGGAAAACCCCAACTGTGTAGCTGGCTGCGTACTTGATGGGATGGGAAATCAGGAGACCTTGAGCTACCAACAATCAGACAAGTTTCCAACAAGGCCTCAGCCACCCACTTTCTCAGTCTTCTCTTTGGGGAAATGAGAACCAAAAATATTCCCTCCCAACTCTTAGAACTTTTTATGAAGCTCATATATGAAATAGACATGAAATTACTTTGAAAAGCACAAAGATTTTACAAATAAAATGCTCCTTTTCAACAGGGGAAAAGCTCACTACTCTAATAAAGGAGTAGACTGAGGGGTCTGGGAGAAGAGATTTTATTTTTAAATTCAGATTATTCAGATTATTTCTTTATAGTGTCTACCGCTGATTGTACACCTTAAAAGCAGCCATACAGCTGGGCTAAACAGGTGGAAAGAACACTAGAGAGCAGAAATCATGGCATAAATTTCCTCAGAAAGTTTTTCTTTACAAAGCAAATTTAGTCCCCCAAAACTCAATCTGGGTAAAGTGTATCCCCAGGCCACTTGGCAAAGGCCCCTGGATTCTAATCCAGGCTCCAGTCCTGGACACGAAAGCTCCCCTGCACCATGCCCCCAGGATGACCAAGACCTGCCCTGGGGCATGTGCCCACCACCGCACCTCCCGCCCCTTAATGACTGAGAGGACCCTGACTCCCGGGCTCCCCACTTCTCCAGACCAAACAGAACTGAATCACAGCTGCAAGCTCCAGTCAGGACATCGCTGGCTTTTTGCCTTCACATCACAGGGACAACTGGACAAGGACACATGTATCCAAACACCGACGTTCACACAGAAATGACGCATTTCTACAGCACAGCTGACACGGGGAATATTTTGGAAGAAAATTGACCTTTCATGCCGTTTTTATAAAAGAAGAGGTGATGAATATGTGCTATACCTGAAAGTCAATGACTCTAATAGAACACTGAAGGTTAGTATTGGAGTCACACCCTCTTCTCCCAATCAAGTTTCAACAATTATCCCTTGGTGACTTAATTTTTCAAGCATCTATTTTCTCCTCTTTGCAGTCCCCAAGTAGAAGTCAGAATAGGAAACCTAAACACACCACAGTCAACTGGCCAACAAAGTCAGTAAAGAAAGAGATAGAATAACTTGAATTCCAACCACAACAAAAAAATGTTACATAGTTCCAACACCAGGAAAACCCAAGCCAAAGGAAGAGCCTCAGGGACAGTAGCTGAGTCATCAAATCTGGAGGCTGATACCATTGTTTACATGCATTGTAAGCATGAATTTCAGGCATCATTTAAATTGGTCCCCATTCATATCCTTTTTCCTTTATTCAAAGCTCGTAACAAAGACTGATGGACTCAACGGCACACAAGCCAGGGAGGCAATGACGGGATTGACACAGACGACAGAATGCAGTTTCTGTTTGCAGAGGTGGTTCAGGAATCAGATTCCCGAAGACAACTGAATCTGACATTAACATGCTATAAATATCACAAAAACATGATGACATTTGTTTGGTTAATGTTCTAAAGTTACGTATGTACACACTGAATTATTAATATGTGCAAATATATCTTAAAATAATCAGTTAGTCATTGGATCCTTCAAACATTTCTCATAGGAAATGTCTCATGGTCGGTTTTAAATTTCACTTTTTATTATCCAGATATTTGAGGTTCAAAGCATTTAAGCCAAACTTGAGAGGACACATTTAGAAATCTTTCAGGCATTATACTAGTGGAGACCACCCTCTGGTTTTGAGCGATGTGTCCAAAGTGTAATGATTTATGTATCTGTTGGTAAAGACAAGAGATTCAATTTACTCAAGTGAATGGTTCCAGCTGTTTCTGCATTCTCAAACCTCTACAGTCCTAAACTTCTGTGTGTGCACGTGCGCGCGTGCATTATGTATGCTTTCTGCCCCCAACCCCCCAACTCTGCCAAGTGACAAAGTCCCAGAGTCCTGGCCAGAACACCCCCGAGGACTGACCTGCTCCCTCTCCACTCTCCTCTTCTCCTCCTCCGCCCGCCTCCGCTCCTCCTCTCCTTCCGCCGTCTCTCCAGCTCCTCCAGCCGCCTCTTCTCCTCCTGTTCTCGCCTCCGCTGCTCACGTTCCTGCTGCCTTCTGGCTTCCCGCTCTCTCCTCTGTTGCTGCAAAAGTCAAGATGGAGCATCGTCAGCAGACTGCCCGGCCACGGTGCCCAGGACGGCATGCTGTCCACTTACAGGGAGATGCGAGAGCAGGAGCTGGGGGACCCTGTCTACTATTTCCACGCCAACTATTTCCATGCTGTCCCTTGCCCACACACACCAGCATCCTCATAAGTACAGGTCAGAGCTGGGTTTCATTTTGGTATCAGTTATTCCTTGTTCTTCACTGAACCACAGCAATGAGGGAATGACAAATTCTGTACCCTTGAGCATCACTGATAGGGTTACCCAAGGCTCTTAAGTCAGAAGGAAAAGTAATGAAATGAATACAGGAGAACAGAAGTAGGGCAAAAAAAAAAAAGAGGAGAGAAATACTTAAAAGAGGAAAAAAAGAAGCATATACTGGGGAAAGAGGAGGCGACATCAACAAAATTAAGAGATGTCATGATTATTATCGTGAATACAAAAACCACCGTAGCTCATGAGTTCCCTCTGTGCTCTGCATGGCGCTGAGTATCTGACAATCTTCCTTCCATGGCCCCTTACCTACTACAATTCTCAGGACAAACCTAGGAAGCCCTTCACTCCTACTCCATAGAGGAAACGGGTTCAGAAAACATAAGTCACATGTCCAGTGCTGACAGGGTGATAGGCTCCAGGTCAAGGACCACTCTTGACTCCCACCGTTAACCAGACACACCCTGCCTCTATGACAGGTGCTACTGAGGCAGCAGACTTGCTCTCACAGCCTCTGCTCACACAGACCATCCTGCGCTAGCCTCTGAGCACCAGTGTGACCCCGGGCGCGCATCTGGCCACTTCTCATCTGGCCCCAGACGCGCATCTGTCAGTAAAGCAGGGCCACCGCGAGGAGTACCAATCAACTCCTCCTACGAACGTGCAGAACGCTGGCCGGAGCGCCCCTGGGATGGGGAGGTACCCTATCTCAGCACAGCAGCCACTGGCCCCAGGCTGCTACCCAGCACCTAAATCGGGAGGAACTGAGCTTTCCATTTTATGTCACTAAAGTTAATTTACATTTAATCAGTCTCCAGCACTGGCAGTGCTGCAGTCTATGGGGTCCCCAAGAGTCAGACACAACATAGTGACTAACAGCAACAAAGTGTCTAGCGCAGCTCAAGAACCACAACAAAGGAAGGCTTGTGGATATGTGACAATTCCCCTCCCAGTCAGTCAGACAGGCTGCGGCAGCAGCAGGGCTGGGCGCCTGCACACCCTGCCCACCACACAGCCGCTGAGTCCAGACGAGGTCAAGGGTCCACGTCACACCAGCCTCAGGGTTCAGATTTCTGTCTCCAGAGAAGACAAGGGAAAGCTTCAGAGAAAAAGTAACACATCCTTTGTGGCTAAGGATGTTCTACCAGGTCCTTTAAGGCGGCTAGAGGGCTTCCCCGGTGGCTCAACAATAAAGCACCTGCCTGCCAATGCAGGAAATGCAGGTTGGATCCCTGGGTTGGGAAGATCCCCTGCAGAAGGAAATGGCAACCCGCTCTAGTCTTCTTACCTGGAGAATTCTACGGACAGAGGAACCTGGTGGGCTACAGTCCATGAGGTCGCAGACAATGGAGAGTCTAAACAACAGCAAAGGTGGCTCTGGGACCCAACTCAAGAGACCTCAAGCCCACAAGTTCACTGAAGAACGGGTGCGAGTTTCCAGAACACTTACACCCAAACTACAAATGCTGATTCCTCCATCTGAGAAAGCCTCATGAAGCATCATGGGAATACAAAATGAACCAGACACAGCCCTTCTCGTCCAGGTCTTATAGGTAAGACAAGCCACACACTTCTTAAAAATCCAGAGGATAATGTGGCGCCTGATACATTTCCCTAACTCACTAAACAAGTCCTGGCTGGGAGGCTGATGGCCGAGGCAAAGAACAATGCTGTTACCAATTCCTCTTCCACATTATGTGCAGTACTTGAAGCTGTAAACTGGATCAAGAGCCAAAATTTAAACTCCAACCGTACAAACCACTACAGTCAGAACAGGCCCTTAATTTGGGTGTGTGTGTGCTGGGGAGTAATCAAAGGTTAAAGAAGGCCCTTAGTAAACAAACAGCTTAAGAGATCACTAAGGTGAAAAGCTGGCCTTTTACAATAGAACTTTAAAAGAAAATGGCCAAAATTAAACATACACACCATCAGCCACCAACTCAGCAACATCAATCCACACTGGATTAACCTTATGCCTGTGACTTCCAAGCAACAAAACCCAAGACAGTCTAAGAAACATGCCTGCTCAGGTTACTCCATTAAGAATGATAAACGTAATAAAAATCCTTTGAAGTATTTTCAAACTGATGTCATTCTTATTTTCTTAAATCATTCTTTCTTTAAAAACAAAATATAGCAAATTGAAAACCTGCATGGTGCTGTAAAGTGATTTCCAAAGCTCTCAAATTATAGAGATTTCCTTCTTAAATTTTTCCAAGCATGTCTTAGTAAATATGTACTTTTCCAACTATGCTTTAATTACCTTGAAGTTCTCTTTCCAGATCGACATTTAAAAGCACTGCTTTCATCTCAGAAGTCTAACTTTTCTAACTAGGTCAGTGCTAATAACAGTGGGGTCCATTCACAGATGCTCCACTGGCTGACTGACTAACAGAAGCCGTGTGCATGCAGGCTCAGTTGCTGAGTTGTGTCCAACTCGTTTGCGACCCCGCAGACTGTAGCCCGCCAGGCTCCTCTGTCCATGGGATTTCCCAGGCAAGGATACTGGAACAGATTGCCATCTCCTCCTCCAGGGGATCTTCCCAAACCAAGGGACCAAAGCCACAGCTCTTACGTCTCCTGCGCTGGCCGGTGGATTCCTCATCACTGAGCTACCGGGTAACACACAGAACAAAGCAGAGATTTTCTCCACAACATGTACCCTTACAGAACCTGGGAAAAAGCACGTATGGTGGGACTTCCCTGGAGATCCAGTGGTTAAGCTTCGCCTTCCAATGCAGGGGTTTAAGTTCGATCTCTGGTCAGGGTACAAAAAGATCCCACCTGCCTCTTTGCCTTGGCCAAAAAAACCCAAAATGTAACAGAAGCAATACCATAACAAATTCAAAAAAACTTTTTTTTTTTTAAATTATCCACACCAAAAAAAAAAACTTTGGGGGAAAAAACCCACCATGTGCTATTATTTAAATTAAACTCCATTGTACAGTATCAACAGGTTGACTGTTCTTTGGGGTCTTTTTCTGGCATCAAGGATAAAAGTGAAACAATAAGATGAAGTAAATGGAAATAAATGACTATAAGTGAGAAATCTGAAGCTGTGAAGTATGCAGTAAATGGCAGTCAGGGAAAGAAAATAAAAAATTAAAACAAATTAAAATTAGATTAAAAAAGAAAAAGGGTCTTTTGAGCCTCAAGTGAAATATAGGGAACAGTGTCTCTGAGAATTAAAAAGGAAGAAGCCCTAGAAATCACATTACCAGTGTTGACAGTCTCAGTGAGTTAAAGGAGCCGGTGGTACAAAAAGTGTCCCCCCACAAAGAACTAACCCCACACAACCACCAGATTACAAAACAGCATTTGTATTATGCCCCATGTAACTCTTTTCTTTATCCTTCCCTTTTAAATGTACGTCAAGTGAAGGCATTTGTAGAAAACAAATGTTTTTCCTGTAGAAAGGTCTAAAAGTTCTAGCAAAGTATTTATGACACACCAACTTGGACCCCGGGGCCAAGAGTGAAAGCGAAACGAGGTCGCGGCTGAGCCAGCAGACTCAGAGCGCAGTGGACATGGCCTCCGCTGACCCAGAGTGATGCCACCCAGGACCTGCATGGAGAGGGTGAGTAACGGGGCGGGGCAGGTCCCTAAAGATCATACAAGGGAGAAAACCACTCCTGGGGCCTCTGGGCGTGCGCGGTCCTGCCGGAGGGAACCGGCGCGCGCAGAGTGGCCGGTCCAGGGCGAGGACCACGCAGAACGGCCCTCGGAGCGCCGGGATGCCCCTGTGCTAGACAGCGGGACCCGACTCGAACACTGTCCTCTTCTACCTCTTCCAGCCGCCGCCTCTGCTCCTTCTGCTGCTCGATCCGCTTCTGCCTCTCCGCCAGCAGCTGCCGTTTATACTCCTCCTGCTCCCGGAGCTGCTGCTCCTGCAGGAGCTGCTGCCTCCTCAGGGCCTCGGAGCGCTCCTTGTTCTCCTGCTGCAGCCGCAGGAAGTCCCGGCGCAGCGTCGACTCCCCCGGCACGTTGACGATGGAGCTGCGGGAGGAAGCAGGTGAGGGGCTTTCAGGGGCGCGAGCCAGTCCACGCCCGCATCTACATCTGCCGGGCTCCTCCCGCCCCGAGACCCGGCAGGCATACCCACGGGGGTGCCTACAGGTAAACAGCATCACCTCTTCTTTCATCTGCATCATCAATACCTTAAAACCCAGTCCTGAGTTTTAAGAGAGATAGGACATCTCTAGGCAGGCTCTGGAGAAGGGAATGGCCAGCCACTCCAGCATCCTTGCCTGGAAAATCACACGGACAGAGGAGGCTGGTGGGCTACAGTCCATGAGGTCATAAAGAGTCGGACATGACTAAAGCGACTTAGCACGCACAGTTCAATAGCATCACCTCTCATCTTTCTTTCATATGGTCATAAATACCATAAAACTCTGCCCTGGGTGTCTGATTTGACAGGAGGTATCTAGGTAAGGTTCTCACATCCACTCAAACTGTGCAGCGGAAAGCTGAAGCCACCATCTTCCACCCATTGTTAGACTCTCTGTGACCACCTGACTTCCCACCAGGAACAGCATCATCACACTTCGGGCCAGACAGATAGTCACAACAGAGTTACCGTCAGCATTTACCGACCCTTGCCAACCCTCTCGCTCTCTCTACTCCCCAGGGCAAGTGGTCCCGAGGATGCACCACTGCACAGGTAGCTTGAACCACATCCCTCCCAGCTGGTCTCCCGGGGCAGAGTCACTTCTCCACTCTCAAACCCGCAGAATCACACTGCAAAGAAATCTTCCTCAGTTGCCTTTCCATTATATCATATCCCTAACTCCAGACAATTATACTGCTCGTGCAATCAGTTCACATTGCTCTAAAACTTGGTCTCAAATGGATTAAAATCTTTCACGTAATTACAAAAAGATACGATGGAGTTTTTTCCCAATAAATTCTCTTCTGTCTTGATATGCTCTCTTCAAACGTCCATTCTCTGCACTTGGGGTATCTCAACCACACTCCAGGCCCTCCTTGTGTCCAGCTAGTTGGCTACATTGGACATCAGGCAGACAAGACCATTATGAAAGCTTTTAAATCCTCTCTTCCTTGATTAACGAGTCACTATGGAGTACATCAAGGCTGTATATTGTCACCCTGCTTATTTAACTTATATGCAGAGTACATCATGAGAAACGCTGGGCTGGAAAAACCACAAGCTGGAGTCAAGATTGTGGGGAGAAATATGAATAACCTCAGATATGCAGATGACACCACCCTTATGACAGAAAGTGAAGAGGAACTAAAAAGCCTCTTGATGGACGTGAAAGAGAAGAATGAAAAAGTTGGCTTAAAGCTCAACATTCAGAAAACAAAGATCATGGCATCTGGTCCCATCACTTCATGGCAGATAGATGGGGAAACAGTGTCAGGCTATTTTTGGAGCCTCCAAAAATCACTGCAGATGGTGATTGCAGCCATGAAATTAAAAGACACTCCTTGGAAGAAAAGTTATGCTATCTAGTTACCAACCTAAATAATTAGGTTATCTAGCTACATTACTTTGCCAACAAAGGTCTGTCTAGTCAAGGCTATTGTTTTTCCAGTGGTCATGTATGGATGTGAGAGTTGGACTGTGAAGAAAGCTGAGCACCGAAGAATTGATGCTTTTGAACTGTGGTGTTGGAGAAGACTCTTGAGAGTCCCTTGGACTGCAAGGAGATCCAACCAGTCCATTCTAAAGGAGATCAACCCTGGGTGTTCTTTGGAAGGAATGATGCTGAAACTGAAACTCCAGTACTTTGGCCACCTCATGCAAAGAGTTGACTCATAGGAAACACTCTGATGCTGGGAGGGATTGGGGGCAGGAGGAGAAAGGGACAACAGAGGATGAGATGGCTGGATGGCATCACAACTCGATGGACATGAGTTTGAGTGAACTCTGGGAGATGATGATGGACAGGGAGGCCTGGTGTGCTGCAATTCATGGGGTTACAAAGAGTCGGACATGACTGAGCGACTGAACTGAACTGAACTGATGAGGTTCCTGCTACCAAATCTTCAACCTTCTGCTTCATTGTGTCTTGGGGAGCCAGAGAGGGCCAAAATAGACTACAGAATGAATCAGACGAGAATGCATCCTCATAAAGGCAGTGAAAGCTGGTGACTACACGGGTGGGAAGAGGAAAACCAATCAACTAACCAACAGACGAATTTTGGGGAAGACTATAGCGTTTTCAGTGGAGGCCCTAAGTGGCCCGTGAGCGGGACAACTCAGTTTGTGCAGGACTGGGTCACACGCTACAAGACGTCTTCCATCCATACCTGCTGGAGCAAGAACCACCGTGGGTAAGCTGCCCTGGCCCAGCCTACCCAAACATAGCTGCCCATTTCCAAACCTTGGGGAGAGGAGGCAATTCTCAGCAAAGAATCAGCAGGGCGCTCCAGAATGGGGAGTTTTACAACAGTCTTTGAAAGGACGGAAGGATGGAAGATATTAAGGCATTTTCAGAGTAACTGACGACTCCTTCACACGACAAGGGCGTCTCCGGCAACCCTGACCCCAGCAGGGACACAAGCGTCCTGTCCTTACCTGGGCTCCCCCTCCTGCTCAGGCGCCTCCTCCTCCTCTTCCTCACTCCCACTGTACTCATACTCGGTTTCATCTGTAAAGAAAAGGACAGGATGAGCGGGGCATTCACAAACGGCGACGCTGCATGTTAGACAAGCTTCTCCGAAAGCATCACTACTGAGTATAAACCACATACTCTTGGAGAAAACAGTAACTTGTGTGGGGAACTCGTGGAGAGAAGGACCTTGACGGTGAGCCCCACTGTGATGGGTGCTCAGGTCCTGGGCCGCAAAAGAGCTGATTCCCTTATTCTTGTGACAATCCCTTGTGGGATGCTCAGCTCAGGGGGCGCAGGGCTGGGAGAGGGGCTAAAGAGCCCACGACATGAAAGAAAAACAGGCCATGAGCATCAACAGATTCATAAAATCCACTCTGATGTCAATACAAAAAGAGAGAGAGATTTAATTGCCTAAACTAAGGCAATAAAAGAATATATTCAGTTATTTTTAGCACTTAGGGATCATCTTAGACAAAAGCAGACAAAAGTCTGCTGGATAGAGAAAAAGTAGGTACTCAGAGCAGAAAACCAAAATCACATGCTCCCCAAAATTCTAAAGGTGAAGTAAATCAGGCAGAGGAAGACAAACACCATATGATATCACATATTTGTGAAATCCAAAAAAAAACCCAATACAAATCAACTGATTCACATGCAGAAGAGAAACAGAATCACACACACAGAAAACAAACTGATGGCTACCAAGGGGGAAAGAGAGTGTCAGGATAAAGTAAGAGTCTGGGGTTAGCAGATACCACAGCACACTGTGTGCTGAGTCGCTTCAGTCGTGTGCCACCGTACGGACCGCAGCCCACCAGCCTCCTCTGTGTATGGGCTTCTCCAGGCAAGAACACTGGAGTGGGTGGCCCTGCGCTCCTCCTCCAGGGGATCTTCCCGACCCGGGGATCGAATCTGAGTCTCTCACGCCTACCTGCCCTGGCTGGCAGGTTCTTTACCACTAGCACCACCCAGGAAGCCGCCAGACACACACTACTATACAGAAAACAGACAGCAAGGTCCTACCAAACGGCACAGGGCGCTATATTCACTATCC
>SJXQ01002154.1:319208-352032 GCA_006408695.1 Aepyceros melampus | reverse complement strand
TATATATATATATATATATATATATATATATGGCTGAATCACATCATAAATGAAGGCAACATTGTAAATCAACTATACTTCAACTAAAATAAATAAGCTAATAAGTATAAAGGTGGGACCAGGGAAAAACTGATGAAATAGGACAGCAAAAGGAGACAAAATCACAGGCTTGTCACAGCCCCCACAGCAGCATAAAGCACTGGAAACCCTAGAGCAGAAAAGAAGTGTGTAACAGACCGATGGTGACAATTGTGGCCGACATGCCGAGCTCTGCACGGCCCACACAGAGTACAAGACCCCCAGGGCAGTAAGAGGCACAGCCATCAAGATGTGACCTGAGGTAGGGCAAGACAGCATCTCATGCTGACCAGCCGCAGGGCCCCGCCACCCGTGGTCACCACTGCCAGAGCCAGGCTGGCCCCTAGACCAACCTGGTCTAGACACTTAAGCCCCGGCCAGATGAGCCCAAACTCGAGTAGGAAAGGAATAATCTACTCTGGTTGGCAAAAAACTAAAAGAACATTTAAGATGAGAACAAAACCAGACTTCATACCTTTCTCTCCTCTCTTCTTCCTGGTCCGGTCTATATGGTCCTTAAGCTGGATTCTAACCTGCCTTTCGTTTGGCTGATCCCTAATGAAAGGATGCTTCAGAAGCTGCTCGGTGGAGGGCCGTTGCATGTAATTCTTCACCAGGCATCCTTCTATAAAACTAAAAAACTTCTTGGACCTAAAAGAGAAAGTAAAAAAAAAAAAGATCAGATTTCTACCATGAAGAGAAAAAGTCCAAAATATCAGTAACTTACAAGCTGGTACATGAGGCGGGGCTTCAGGATTCACCATGAGCAATGCTGCAAATGCACGGGGATAAAACAGGAACGAAGCAGGGACCCTGGGGGCCAGAGCATCACTTAAACACAGTTTAGGAGTCACGCTGCACCGTGGGGGCCGCAGGGGCAGTGGGAGTTAATGTTGCTGTTGACGGTGGAATTAGGGGGAGGAGGAAAGCGAGTGGAGGAAGGTCTCGCTAACGTGAAGGTGACAGAGGAGAGATGGTGGATCCTTACAGACAAGGACAGACACGGAGAGAGCGAGAGAGGGACAAGACAGGGACCCAAGTAAGGGATTCGAGGCTCTGGATCTTGTTAGGGTAACATGTCCATCAGTTTTAGGCTGAGTTATGCGTCAGCTCTCTACCCTTAATGTCACTGTTCAGCCATTAAGTCATGTCCGGTTCTTGCAACCCTATGGACTGTGGCCCACCAGGCTCCTCTGGCCATGGGATTTCCCAGGCAAGAGTACTGGATTAGGTTGCCGTTCCCTCCTCCAGGGGATCTTCCTGACCCAGGGATCGCACCGTGCCTCGTGCACTGGTAGGCGGATTCTCTACCACTGAGCCACCAGGGAAGCCCTACGCTTATGGACAAAGGCAGAAGTAACAGTGCTGAGGGGCAGCGACCCTGGGCAGCACCTACCCCACCAGACACTTTAGTTTTGCTCATTTCTGCATTTCTGGCTTATGGTGACCCCTCCGTGACCTCAGCGGAGACACTCTCAGCCGCCCTGTTATTGGAGACTCGGCTCAGACAGCTTCCTGTCCATAAACCTTTCCTGGCAACACCGCACCACACACGCCCCAAGCCAGGAGCCCTTCGTCTGGGGCTCTCTGCATGTGACACACTGCACACTCCACGTTGATGTCTCTGTCTCTCCTCCTGGTTTATAGCCGCACAGGTCAGGACTGGCCCCCGCTTTCCCATTTGTCAGCAAGACCCAGCTCTGAGCACGTCAACTACAATAGGTATGCAATAAATTTCTGTTGAATGAATGAGTTATTCAGTCTTTCAAAATGTGATTGAGAGAATGAGTTCAGTCCTTTCCAGTTACTTCATGCTTTAAGAGTTCTTCCTGTCCGCCGGAAACTATCACAACATTATTAACTGGCTACATTTCAATATAAAATAGAAAGTTAAAAAAAATAAACGAATAAAACAGATAACAAGAACCTGCTGTACAGCACAGGGAAACTGTGTGTAATACTCTGTAAAACCTAAACGGGAGAAGAATCTGACAAGGAAGGCATATGTATATGGATAACTGAATTGCTGTACACGTGAAACTAACGTGATAATTGTAAATCAACCATACTCCAATATAAAATGACATATTAAAAAAAAACTGGAAAAGAGAGAATCAGTTCTACTGTCTTCTACTTGTACTCAAACTTACTATTTTTGTTCAATCCAACAAATATTTATGTGTCAACAATTTACATTTGTTTATGCTGGGCTCTGTAAGACAGACACATGGGAAACTGTGTATGTATATTCAGTAGCGGATGTATAATCAAATTGTGAGGAAGAAAAAAGAATTGAGACAGTGGAGTGGGTCCAATACCAAGAAAAAGGAAGATATTTAACCTTCCCAAGAAAAGCCACCATTCCAGAGGGCCAAGGCAGCAGAGTCCAAGCAGGACAGTGAATTGCTTTCTAATGTTGCAATGAAAAGTGGAAAAAGAGTTAAAAGAACTAGGTCCGGCTCAAGGCAGAGAAGGGCCCCCAGTCACTTGAAGAAGCTGTGGCCTTGTTTAAGGAGGGTAAGCAGGAATGCACAGGGTTCTACACAGCAATAGAGGAATGCTACGGCACATGGATCCCCAAACCCCAGGGTCCAGGAGGATCATTTGGGGAGTTTATTAAAAGTACAAATGCCTGGGTCACTCCTCAGACCTTCACACTGGAGAGTTTGAGGATGGAGGCCTAAGATAAAGAATTCCAAAGGACTTCTCACAGGCCATGTACAGATTAACATCAGAAAACTGATCAGCTATGATACAGTCTTTAAACACAACTCACGGCTTCTGCTGAGAATTCACTGATCATTTTTCAAAGGCCACTTCTGCCCAAGTGGTCGTGGAAATTCACAACCTGTGGACAGGGAGACCGCATCCGTAAAGGAAGAAGGCCTCCACATTTGTGGCCCTCTCGACCCTTCGGAACACCCGGGTAAGCTGAGGCAGGGATGTGAACTGCTGAGAACGCATCTGATCCAGCTTAGCTCGAGGCAGTCGGTGAAAGGGCCCAGGGAGACTCCACTGTTAGCTACACGTGTCTCTCTGTTTCACTGTGCTGTACACACAGCAGTTGATCCACGCCTGCAAGTCATGGACGGAATAACCGACTGACTTACACACTGTGAAAATACCCTGAAGATGGCGCATAAACTCCCTTCAGTAAAAGCTGAGAAAAAGCAAAGAGAAAATGAGTGCTGTTCAGGTTGGCGTGAGCCAGATAAAGTGTCACCCAGCCCCACAGCCGACTCCCTAGTGACACCTACTGTTCACACGTGGTTTCCCAGGGCTGGCCATCCGTGGGCGCACATGGTTGTCATGTTTTAATACAGAAGACAAACTGGGGCTCAGTCGTTGCCTTAAAGAACCTCTCCAGGAACTGTTAAGTGGAACCAGACAACCTCGGTTCCCTGGAGCTGAATGTGGTGAAAGAAAGGATGAAGGGGGAAGGAAATCTCGCCAGCAGGTGAAAGGGGGAAGACGGGAAGACAGAGGGGAACAGAGGAGAAACAAGGATGAAAATACACGTGCATGCCCACACCGGTGGACCAGAGGGGCTCTGGAACAGGGCAGCCCAAGCCCCAGGTCTGTGCCAGTTCATGGCCCGTCAGGAGCCAGCCACACAGCAAGAGGCGAGCGGCGGGCGGGGGTGAAGCCTCTCCCGCATTTGCTGCCGCTCCTCATCGCTCGCTCGATCACCTGAGCTCCGGCCCTGGCAGATCAGCCACAGCGTGAGATTCTCAGAGGAGCTCGCATCCTGAATGTAATGCTCTTGAATCACCCCAAAACCTTCCCCCCAACCCCAGTCAGTGGAGAAACTGTCTTCCATGAAGCCCGTCCCTGGTGCCCAACAGGTTGGGGACCACTGCTCCAGGACATCAGAGGACGCGCCCCCGAGAAGAGCAGACCTCAGCTGCTGAAGTGCACGTGTTGGCCACTCAGCCGTGTCCGGCTCCTTGCGATCCCATGCACTGCAGCCCACCAGGCTCCGCCGTCCAGGGAATTTTCCAGACGAGAATGCGGAATGGGTTGCCATTCCCCTCTCCAGGGGATCTTCCTGACTCAGGGATGGAACCCGGGTCTCCTGCACTGCAGGCAGATTCTTTACTGTCTGAGCCACCAGGGAAGCCCATTACACTGAGAAGTATATTTAAATATTAAAATAGAACCTTTTTTAAAATATTGTGTTGGTGTTTCATAGAGTCACTTGGTGCTATTTTATCATTCAAGGAAAACGGATCAAGAGGGAAAAAAAACATTAAAAACTAAAGCAATACACTTTGTAACACGGACTCTTGTGTTCTTTGGCAGTCAGAATAGCCAGGATTCTGTCCTGAAGTCAAACTAAAAAGGAACACTATTTTTTTAAAGGAACAGAATGACAACAAGAAAGCATGTGCATCTTACCATTTTTTGGACTTCAGCCGGGGAGGAGGATTTCGGGGGATGAGAAACAGGGCTCTCATGGGATGCATGTCACAGAGAGCTGCGGAGAGGAGAGGGCATGTCAGTTATACACTCAGCTCACTCGTCTCCAATTCCGGGACCCATTCATGACAGCACACGCTCTGCCTGTTGTCTGATTGACATGCTTCATGTCAAGCAGTCTGCACATCTAGTTATGCAGCTGAGAACATACCCTGAACCCCCGACTGAAGCACAGCAAAACACGAGGAGGACAAGAGCAACGAGAAGAAGAGACCATTTCGAACAGACACTGGAAAGCGTTCATAAATCAAAGATGAATACTGATTCAAAGTCCTAGAGGAGTTAACAGCTTAAGTCATCTATCGGATGACAACAAAAATATCTTTATTTTCATAGGACTGTTGTGAGGATTAAATGAGACACAGCTGTAGAGGCCTTCTTCACATAATGCCTGGAACTCAGGAGCACTAGCAGGCATGCTCACTGCTTGCTGTCAGCGTGAGTGCTCCTGAGATCGGGGAGTGAGTGGGATTGTTTAATTCTGTTTGATGACTGTTGACCCTCTGATCACTGGCCCAGTGAGGGCGTGAGAGGTGCACTTGGACACACGAGTATTCACAACAGGTATTTCTGTGTGTTTATTTGCCTTCACAAGCACCTTACAAGACAGCTGGGAGACAGAGCCAAAGAAAAGGAGGGTGCTGCTCCCGCTGCGAAAGGGAACCGGACAAAGCGTCTGGCAGCCCTGCCCCGTCTCAGGCCCTCGGGCAACACGATGGAGCACAGGGATGTCAGCACAGACGGCCACTTCTGCAGGGCAACCAATCCCTAGCTGGGGGCAACCTGGTATCCTCCATTCAACAAATATTTGGTCAGCAGCAACTATGTACCAAATGTGATATATTCAAGGGGGACCAGCAGAAAATAATGGGTTTCTTTTTTTCCCTTTGCTCTCTGCAATTCTACTCTATTCCTCATTAAAAATCAATTTCACGAAGTTGTCACTGATTTAAACCAAAGTGGAAGCAAAATTTCACAGGTAATACCAAAAAATAAATAAATAAATTCCATGGATAAAAGGTTGTGCCTCTATTTTTAAAGTTAAAACATAAGTAAAATGGAAATTTCCTGTGTTAGGACCAGTTTCACTGAATACTAAGTTCAAACTGTAAGAAGAAAATTATTGCCTATTATTGTGTGTGTGTGTGCATGCTTAGTCCTGTCCAACTTTTGCAACCCCATGGACTAAGTCCACCAGGCTCCTCTGTCCATGGGATTTCTCCAGGCAAAAATACTGGAGTGGGCTGTCATTATCTGATGTCAGAATAAATCCAGGTCACACATCTAATTACAACAAACGCGGCCCATGAACCTCAGAGAGACCTTCAGAAGGACTGATGTGTGCCAAGAACTCCTTTCACATCTAAAACTCCACTGTATTTATGATTCCTTCATCTGAACACCCCACCAGGAACAACTCCATTCATGAAGCCACTGTTTCTGAAGCCACGAGACCAGGTTTACACTGCACAGAACTGGGCTGACAAGGCAGGCAGGCTACTTACGGGGAGCGCCTTCAGCCATCTCAATGGCAGTGATGCCACAGGACCAGAGGTCACTCTGCAGAACAAAGCAGAGTTAAGGCACCATCCTCACTGTGAGGCCAGGGACTCATCACCACTGGGCATTCATACAAACCACATAAACGCATTCTTTGGGGGTACAAACCAAAAGGACGTCTGCCAAGAAATTACAAGCACAAATACATCTGGAAGAACACCTTCCAAGTAAATAAATGATCAGCTCATAAGGTTCAGGCAACTCATGAAGAGGGTTGCCTATACAATCTGCCTTGTATTGCACAGCTTTGTAAAAAGTTATGTAATCATGATAATAATGATCATTAATTAGAACCTGTTGCCGTACCTACGATCCAACTCTCAGCCAGCGTTTGATGACCAGGATCAAGAAGTGCATTATTGATTCACGTCTCTAGAGGTCACTCTCAGAGTTTAAACACATTTGTGACCAAAGCAAAGGTGCACAGCTCTTTAGCAAGACTCTGAAATTTCACAAGGTGCTTGCTAAGTAATCTGACAGTGTTTCCGAAATCATAAATACCTGATACTCTTCAAATTAGAAAGAACAGTAAACGGAGCAGAAGTGCTGAATTGACTTGAGACAAAAAAATTTCTGAGACTGAGAGTGACCCCTCCCGCCTTGAATGCAGCACCTGACTTAGAACAGAGCTGATGCAGAAATGGACCACACACACACAAAAAAAAGCCTCAAAATACTGTCCCGGCAGATGTGCCCTACAGCAGGAGTCCACGTGGCGCTTGCTGGAATAGCGAGGGGAAGGACCGGCAGGGCCCACGAGGCCAGGATGGTGGCACCTTACCCTGTAATCGTAGGTGGCATCGGGGTTCTCGTCACAGGCGATGACCTCGGGGGCCATCCAGTACGGGGTGCCTATGAATGTGTTCCTCCTCCCCACGGTCCTGTCCAGCTGGGCGCTCACGCCGAAGTCCACTGCAGTCGGAGGAAGGAAGGAAAGGGGGCCACAGTGAGCAAACCAGTAAATAGCAGGACGCAGACACAGAGAGGAGCAGGGTCTTCAGAGTAAACCGTACACCAGCACTGCGTGGATGCGCGACCCCCAGCAACACAGACAAGGAGCGCCCCCTCCAGAGCCAAGTCACCGTAGTGCCAAGATGCTTGACCAGCCCGGGCGTTTCCCCAGGGGTCTGTACCCACCGCGTCCCTGAGTTTCCCACAGGGACCACCAGAGGGACTGCTGCAGGAGTCTGAGGAACGGATGAAGTGGGCTTGGAGCCGCGCTAAGCGGTGAGCCTGGCTCCCACTTCTCCAAAAAGGACGGAAGGGGAAACGGGGGTGATGCCAACAGAGGACCGCACGCGGCGGGCACCAGATCACACTCACCCAGCTTCACCTCTGCGTTCTCGGTCAGCAGCACGTTCTGGCCCTTGATGTCGCGGTGGATCACGTGATGGATGTGGAGATGGGCCAGGCCCTGCAGGCAAGACACAGAGAGATTTAGTTCTCTGATGCTGTCAGTGAACAGTCCAGAATGCACCCCTTATAATATTCCATGACCATTCCAGTATTCTGGCCTAGAGAATTCCACGGACCGTATAGCCCATGGGGTCGCAAAGAGACACGACTGAGTGACTTTCACTTACTTCCTTACTTAACAACTCTTCTATGCTTTTTTTGAAATTGCAACCTGAGGCAGATTTTGATTCCTATGAAACTGTCCTGGTTTATTTACCTAAGGTGGCTGTTTTTGAAAACCAACCCACTTGAGGATGTGAAACCACTGGTCTGTGGATCTCAAACCAACAAATTCTTAAAGAGCTGCAAAATCATTTCGAGCAGAAGCACTGCTTCAAAACGTCCCTTCAAATTTAACAATTTGATAAAATACCACTGATGTTTCTCTATGGCACAAAAGAAAAGGGACGAAGGGTCTTCTGCAACATTTGCAATGTTGCAATGTTTACAATGATTTCCATCTAAACAAGGCTTCCCAGGGCTTCCTTGATAGTTCGGGGGTCAAGAATTCACCTTCCAATGCAGGAGACATGGAATGGATCCCTGGTCAGGGAACCAAGATCCCACATATCACTTAGTGTGGCCAAAAGATGTAAAAAAGGAAAGAAAAAAACAAAACAAAACCCATTCTCTGGTTCTTCCCTGGTAGTCCAGTGGTTAAGAATCCACCTTCCAACACAGGGGATGCAGGTTCTATCCCTGGGTGGGGAGCTGGCATCCCCACATACTATGGGGCAACTAAGTCTGCGTGCCACACCTAAGACCCGGAGCAGGCAAACAAACAAATATTGAAAAATAAAGCGTGCACAGAATTCAGCTTCACTGCATGTCCAGCAAGGTATCACCAGCGACACCACAGAGACGCACCCCCAGTCCCGAGGGGCCAGGGCCAGGCTGAGGGTAGCACTCCCACTCTCCAGCTTTCCCTGAAGGCACGTGTTCAGGGACCATCTGCAGTGTCTCTCCTGCAACGTGTGCTATTTCTGTACAGGACGGTTCTTTTCCCACGCTGCACGCCCATTGTGCAGTGGGTGAGCCTGGGGGGAGATGTGAACCGCATGCATTCCAGGGAAAAAGCAAGGGTGAGAGTGGGCTTCAAGGTCTGGCCCTTGAACCCAGCCTGGTTTTCCCACCAAAGAGCCACAAGCTGTGAACTACTGACTGACCCCACCTCTACCCCACAGGCACAACAGTTTGGCCAGCCACAGAGCTTCATGTGCCAATCAAGCATCTTTCTTTTTCTCCCAAGGAAGTAAGCCCTAATGGGCCACAGCACTTTTTGATGACCTCGTATCTGGAATGAAGCCCAGAGCATGCCTCTGATGAGAGGTGGTGGGAGAACAAAAACGCAGTCTGCATCCAAATATGGTCAGAAAGACAAAAAGGCAGCATTCTCACAACTCTACTTGTCCCGACTTCTGCCAGAGAGCCTAATGTGCAGCTGCCTCCCAAGGCACAAGTGACCTACCCAGTCTAAGATGCGGCAATTGAGAAAGGG
Organism: Aepyceros melampus; assembly: GCA_006408695.1. NCBI lineage: Eukaryota > Metazoa > Chordata > Mammalia > Artiodactyla > Bovidae > Aepyceros > Aepyceros melampus. The sequence continues at coordinate 342,962 of SJXQ01002154.1, read as the reverse complement.
GAGATGAGTTCACTGTTTACTTGATCTTTCCTGTTTAACATTTTAGTGGGGTTTTATTGTTATCATGGGGCTTCGCAGGTGGCTCAGTGGTAAAGAATCCACCTGCCAAAGCAGGAGAGGCGGATTTGATCCCTGGGTTGGGAAGATCCCCTGGAGAAGGAAATGGAAACCCGCTCCAGTATACTTGCCTGGAGAATCCCATGGACAGAGGAGCCTGTCGGGCTACAATCCATGCAGTCACAAAGAGTCGGACACAAATGAGTGATTAAACAACAACAACTTTGCTCTCAGGACATCGCAGGTGCCCACTCTCTAAGTCCCTCACAGCAGTGTGAGGCGGGAGGCTTAGTCTCACACGTTAAGGCTCCTTTAGTAACCACAAAAGAATTCTCATGCTTTTATAACGAAATGTCTATGTGCTGATACAAAGACAGGTCTCCCACCTCTCCCTATCCAACTAGTTGTCTTAAGAGGATTAACTATTTTCAAGGGCTCTGTAAACAAAATAAAAAGAAATTCAAACTGCCTCCATGAATTCTAGACAGCATTTTAAAAAACCTGCAGTCCTCTGTGAAGCTTAAACATAAATTTACCTATACATAAAAAATAAAGTAACAGGTTTTTTTCTTACAATTAGGTTCCAATTCAATTCCATAGTCTTTATTTTTAAAATGTGGTCTGTAAATGAAATCCAACCCAGTCATTTAAGCGTGTGATTTACAGGTAAAGTAGAGAGAAAAACTGTGACAGTTGACCAAAGAGAAGAAGCCTGTGGGCAACTCACAAGCAGTTTCAAATACATTATTTTCAAGCACACTGTCTGCGCTGCCACAACAGCTCCGCTACTGAAAAGAATCACTCAGAAGCTGCTAAAATCATTTGGTAGCTCTGAAACTTGCTCAAAGACCATAAACCAGCTTTCCAACTGGCTGTAAATAACATTAAACACAAGAACTTTCCCTCGTAAATACTGCAGCAGATTCTGTTAATGCCAAAGCCCAGAAGATGATTCTGAAAGCCAGCATTTAGCACCATTAATATTGATTTACAAGCTCAGACACAGGATTTCCATAAACAACACGAGTTAAGAGATTATTTCTCCTCCTCTGCACTCTGATTTTCTTTTGAATAACTGCAGGATGAATTCAGGGGAATAAATTACATTAAAAAAAAAAAAAAACACACACACACAACTATTTTAAGTCTGGTTTCTTTAGATACAGGCCAGAGTCAACAGCGTGATGTGGCTTCAACTGTCGAAGCCAACTGGCTACACAGAATCCTTGGTTGCTGTGAAAAGAATAATCTGCACAGCGGCAGCTGATGCTGGGAAGACCGAGGGCAGCAGGAGAAGGGGGCGACAGAGGATGCAGTGTCGGGTGGATCGCCGACTCGACGGACACGAGTTTGAGCAAGCTCTGGGAGCTGGTGAAGGACAGGGCGCCTGGTGCTACGGTCCATGGGGTCGCCGAGCGTCGGACACGACTGAGCGACTGAACCACCACCACAAGCGGCAAGTGCAAAAAGCCGAGCTCAGGGTGGCTTACCCGCAGGATCTCCCTGGAGATGTAGGCTATCCAGTCTTCCTTCAGCGTGTTGCCCTTGGTGTTCTTCACGAGGTCTGTGATGGATCCAGCCCCACAGAACTCCATAACGAGCTGGAGAAAACAAGACACGGACACGTCCCGCCGGTGGTCAGGCATCAGCACCCTCCCCGCGCAGCCGGGGGCGGTCTAACTCCGCCCTTTTCCTAAAGGTCTGGGCGCGTGATCACTGTGGAGGCACCAAACTCCTGAGAGCGTATTCCACCACCCATCTCCTGGGCATGCACACGGGTCCAGGACACTGGGGTCCTCCCTCCACAGCACAGCCCGCGCAGAGGCCCTGCAGCCTCTGTCTCCAGAGCACAGGCAGAGGTGGGCCGTCTGCCCTTAGCCAACGCCCAGTCATCAGAAACCTGACCCAGATACTCCCCAACAGGCGTCTCACTTGCCAGCATCAGAAATGTTCTATTTTCCACAACGTTGTGATTCTCCAACTATTTTATGTTAACTGGGGTTAGTACAAAAGAGGAAGACTAATTTTAAGCAGCACAGAACTTTTCACAAGACACTTTGCAATACTTAAATGTTTGAACAATATGAACAAAGTACTTAGAAAATGAACTGAACTATTCTAAAAATTTAACTATGTTTAGATATGGGTAATAGAAATAAAGGAATTTTTTTCCCTTTACTTACCTAACTTTGCAAATATTCTACAATGACTTTAAAAGAAAAAAAAAAAAATCAGAAGAGTATTCATCTATCTTCCCGCTCTGTGAGTCCAGTACTTTTGGCAGAACTAACGTGATCACTACAGAGCCAGCACTATCTCAGTGTCATCATCTTGAAACATGTTCAATAAGAGGTAAGGCTGAATATGTATAAATTCCACAAATTTACCTGAAATCCACCGCTCTTAGTAAATTACAGAACTAAGTTTGTGGTCTTGCAGTTTGTCTCTCACTCCCATGGAAGTAAAGAAAATGCGTGTTGCTGAGATAGTACACTAATGTCCATAAAGTTTTTATCATATTGCTTTTGATTTCAAGCTCCTAACTTCCTTGCTATTTTGTGTGTTTCCCTTGTTTCTCACTGTGCCACCTTATTCCCCAAACACAAACTCTTTTCCCTGCAATGTGAAATCAACACCAAAATAAACATTCAGGATACCTTCCACTGAGAAGTCCAGGGAAAATACCAGACTTTTTCTTTGCTTTTCTCTCCCCTTCCTCTGGAAGGTTCTTAATGCCCTTCTAGTACAACCAAAAAGGAAACCCCACAAAATACGCAGGGATGCTTGCTTACCCAAAGCTGGTCATCGTGTCCTGGGGGGCTCTTTTTAATGAAAGCACCGTAATACGTTGCAATATTTCTATGATGAGAATATTTCTTCAGCATATTTATCTCCAGTTTGATTTCCTCCTCTTCATCCTTAAGAAAAAAAATAAAACATGCAGTGCCTGAATGACATGCATGACTGGACTTCCTCCACACGCAGGCCATCAGAGGGTCCCGGCTCCTCCAGCAGGGGAGACAATTACTGTGACCTTTGCCAAGAACTGGGGGCTCACCCTCTGCACTGTGATCACAAGCTCAGCAAACAAGACAACAAGAACACAAGGTAAAGATGAACAGGCAGCAGAGGGCATGTGCAGACCAGGCTCTTTCGCTGACCACGAGCCCCCAGGCAGCTCACTCCACTTCTCTGAGCCTCAAGTTGCTCACCTGTAAAAATGGGAGGAAAGGGGGGAACAACTGGCCAATACTATTTCAACAGATTACCAGGAAGGGCTATTTCTTTTCTAGAGAATACTTGTGAGTATAAACTGTCTGAAGCATTTAAGGCGGAGGAGGTTCACCTCTGAGAGCCTCTCACAGGAGCATCCCCGGAGTTGGGGCCACAGGTGGGGACTGAGCCCAGGCCAGGCAGGGGGCCCAGAGACAAACGGGGGGACAATCGGAGCGGGCGCGAAGGAGACAGGTGGTGACACGGGTCTTGAAAAATAAAGACAAGTTACTCCTGTGAGTGTACCAAGGTCCTCGCTTCCTACACACACACACACACACACACACACACACACACACCCTTGCACGCACGCACACACACACACACCCCCCCTTGCCCAGGAAAACTGCATCCTCGAGGTGTCCTGTCCCCTGCTGAGCCTGGACACAGACAGGATGACACCAAACACCTTCGGGGAGTCATCTGAGGGGAGACTACAGACAACCAACAGAACGGAAGGAGAGCAAAACGGAAGCAAGCCTCAGTTAGAAAAGTGACGCTGAGCTTTGAGAGAAGCTTCGTATAGCCGACCTCTAGAATTCCCTCGGTATTTTCAACGAGAAGTGATGAGCTGTTCTCTAAGACCTCCTGACTTGTCTACACCGACAGGCTCCTTCCACTTCAGTGCTGCGCTTCCCTCTCCACCGAAGACTGTGAGCCATGTAGGTGCACGTATGTTCATATGCGCACACACACACACACACACACACACGCATGAAACCTACTGGTGCAGCCAAGCATCTCCAAGAACCTTCCGTACAGCCTCACAGAACGAACCTAAGTTTGGTTCACTAACACTGTTCTTTAAGATAAAAGACGCTGGAGCTCTTCACTGCGACCCGCCCGTCTTGGGAGGCCCTGCACAGCATCGCTCAACGCTTCACTGAGTTATGCCAGCCTCCTCCCCACAATAAGGCTGCGATCCATGAAGGGGGAACAGTTAAGATATTATTGACCATGAGACCAAATGAAAAAGAAAAGTGTCTTTTTAAAAACAGAACTTGCCATTGTTCATTACTGCCTATAAACCAAATACACACCAGAACACACAATCATCGCCCACCACCGACTCTCACAGTGGTGGCTGGTGGCTCGGTCCGGACATGTGCCCATGAGGATACTACGGCACGCTGCTGAGGGGCACAGCTGCCACGTGACTCTGGCCGAGGCGAGCCAGATGGCCAAGTGCAGTCCAGACACTGCGCTGTGTGGTAATTCTCACTGAAACCTTATGCATGTGCAAATCACACCAAATGCATGATTTAAACACGTCACAGACTAAGCAAGGCATCCCTGGTGGCTCAGACGGTCAAGAATCTGCCTGCAATGCAGGAGACGCAGGTTCGATCCCTGGGTTGGGAAGATCCCCTGGAGAAGGGAATGGCAACTCACTCCAGGACTCTGGCCTGCGACAGAGGAGCCTGGTGGGCTACAAAGAATCGGGCTGACTGAGCGACTAAACAACATCATGTGACTGGTTTTGATATATTTCTTTCTAGCGACTGCACAAAGCAGTGTCTTCTAACTCGTTCACCTCTCTGTTTAAGAACGCCAAGACCCTCCAACGGCGCCTGAAGTTTGCCGAGACCACCAAGTTAAAACCCTGACACATTTTACGTGCTTAAAACCCTTGCAGACATGAGTTCAGTACTGTCTGTGGGTGTGAACAGCACTCAATATACAGACAGGTCACACTGCTGGCGGACCCTCACACGCAATGCATCCCCCAGAACCTAAGATAGCTAGGCAGCCGCTCCCTCACATATCATAAAGAAGCGACCAACTGTAAGACACACAGCCACAGGACTGAAATGGGGCTGCAAGTTAGAAACGATGACATGTGAGGCAAGAACAGCTTCAGCGCAGTTTAGGAACAGCTTTTCTAATATGACGGAAACATCCAAATGTTTTCTGACATAAAGTAATCAGATCAATGTCACTTGCCAGAGTATTTTTGGGTCTTCAGTAGTCAAATCATGGAAGCCAGATGAAACGAGTGTTCAGAGGAAGGCATACTGTCCCCTCAAACCACCAATTTAGGATAAGGATTGTATATTCTTTGAATCATCCCTTCTCTAGCTTCTCTGGTTTTAAAATAGGTTATTGCAAAAAAAAATAAAAATAAAAAAATAGATTATTGCACAGTTTATAAAATAAAAAGGCATTTAGCACCACTAACTGTCAGGCACTGTCTAAGCATCAGAAATATAGTGTCTCTCAACAGCTTTGAGACAGGTACATCTGGGACCCTCATCACAACTAATGCGTGTGTGTGTGTGTGTACACACGTGCTCAGTCAAGGCTGACTCTTTACGACCCCATGGACTGTATCCCAGCAGGCTCCTCTGCCCATCGGATTTTCAGCAAGAATACTGGAGTGGGCTGCCACTTCCTCCTCCAGGAGATCTTCCCAATGCGAGCATCGAACCCACATCTCCTGTGTCTCCGGCATTTGCAGGTGGACTCTTTACCACTGCACCATCTGGGAAGCCAACGCTTTTAATACGGTGTTTTTAAATGTATGAGTAGGATAATAATGAACCAACATGCGAGTTCAGATCTCCCATCGGTCTTAGTTAAATACAAGTTTGGTGATCTCGCCCCAGTATATATTTATACATATCACCACCACAAATACACACCTCACTTTGCCAGAGAAGATACACAGAAAACAAACTCTGAGCAGGCTAACAATCTCTAAACCAATAACAAACCCCACATTTGCAAAGAAAGGGGAACCAGCAAGTAACCCGGCCAAGTCCTAGCTCGTCTCTAGGGGGCCACAGTAATGTATAGATGAATAAAAAAAAAATGAAGTGTCACTTGAGAGAGGAGAGGGGACATATGGAGAAGAAAGGGAAGGCCCACTCTTGGTCTTCTCCAGGGACCAAGCAGTTGCCAGACCAGCCTCGCTTCCCCTGTGATCTCAGGCAGCTGGTGCCAAATAAGAGTTTTGGACTCTCCCACTGAGAGCAAGCTCCCACAGAAAAGGCCTTTGTCTCGGCTGGGCTAAGGCTGAGGAGGAGTTTCCCATTGCCTTCCTTGGCTACTGGAGGATATTTGAGCATCACGGCCATCTTTAAAAGCAGCCAGGGGTTTGGGAGTCACCTGACAAGTCCTGTCTGCCCCACCGTCTGAGCGTGGAGCAGGGCAGAGGACTAGCAGGGTTTTTTAATGACTCCTTAAAATGCTCGGACTCCGAGCACACATACGGCAAAATGCTGTTTACACTCTTGTAACCTGAATTCTGTCTCCTTCCACTGATGGCAGTAACTGTGAAGAGACAGAAGTGGACCTCAGCCTGACTGGGAGGATCCAAGAGGACTGGGAATGTTCTCCCAGCACACTCCTTACTCACAGAAAGAAGCCTACTCAGTAACAGCTGAACAACAAAAAACAGAAAGGGTAATTCATCATTCACTCTCTTTACTAGATGGAGAGAATCATAATAAAATGACATTTGCAAATATCTCTAGCAGATTTCACCACTAAAGTGTATAAACACAATATACTTAAAATGAAAATATCCATTAAAAAAACAGCTTACAAGTTTGTTTTAGTTAACAACCACCAAACCCTTCTTCATGAGACTGTAACTGGTAAAGAAATAAGAAAAGATTACCTTTGACTTGCAAATCCCAGTGACATCTGAGAATGTTACTCAGTACCACAGCAAGGTGAATGAACCAAAGTTAACTTGTCTGACTCAGACACACGAAAAGTCCTACAACTGAAATTCACTGGTAATTCAACCAGACAGAGGCAAACACAACTCTGCAGGGAAGATTCTCAGGCAGAAGGAAGGTACAGAATCTAGTCAGAGGAGGGGAGGACACGTCCTTTAAAATGAATCAGCGTCCATCTCACAAGATCCATCCGTTCCAAGATAAAAGCCCCAACAGAAAAAGACCAAGTGAACACACGCTATGTGCTAAGCTGTTTCAGTTGTGTCCGACTCTCTGTGATCCCACGGACTGTAGCCCGCCAGGTTCTCCTGTCCATGGAATTCTCCAGGCAAGAATATTGGAGGAAAATCCAGAGGACCTTCCCGACCCAGGGATCAAACCAGAATCTCTTGTATCTCCTGCACCGGCAGGTGGATTCTTCACCACCGCATCACCAGGGAAGCTGAATTCACATACACACCTTCTACAACTATTTAAAGGAAAAAACCCAGTGACCCTCAGACATCTTCCCTAAGCATTCACCCCAAAAATGCACAGGAGCTGCTAAGAAAAGACACACAGCAAATCTTCTGAGACGAACCAAACGAAATCCACTCTGACCAGCCACCGTCTGCACTGCTGCTTCACCACCCGTTTTACCAAAATGTCCATTTCTTAAACTTAGAACAAGGAAAAGCTCAGCAAGTCACCATCAGCACTGGACTAAGTGATTTATAGGCAAAAACTCAGTAAGCTGATCATAGTCTGATTTCACCAGAATCTTCAAGTCTGCACAGAAAACCATCTCGGGCTCTTGAATCACTCATGTCTTCAACACCAAGCAAGTACCAATGATACCCTTGGCATTTTACTCCATCGTACTCAGAATAATTTTCACAGCATCACAGGAGAAGGTAAGTACATGCTCAGACCAGATGTGTCTGTGTGGGTCTGCCAAGCACACATGGAAATCCCACAGCTGTGTCCATCGATCAGACATGATGTCACAGCTCTACTCGGAGACTGCCTGGCAGCCAGCATCCCCCTCCCACGCAAGCGAAGCAACAGATGCTGGAAATGGTACAGTAACAAACGCTGGGACTGGGCCACGGCGGCAATGGATGGATGGGAGATTCAAGTCAAGTGTCAACAGAGAAACAGTCTACCAGCGGCTTCAAACAGTACACATGTTCCAGTCAGGCTTTTTCAAGTCTTACGTTGCCTCCTTTCCCTAACTCCACTGTTCCTTATGCTCACATGAGTTGTGATAATAAAGATGATGGCATATGCCTTGTCATTTAAGGAGCATCTGTCAAGGAAAATACATAAGTCATCGGAATGTACAGTGGTGATGAGTGCCCACTTTTCAAGATCTTATTGGAAACAAATAAAAGAAGTGCTTCTCATCACACGGTCTCATGAAGTCACTTCAAGTGGCCCGTTCTGCAGTAGCTCGTGACCTAAAGGACACGCTGTCCACACACCATACATGGACAGAAGTGGCCCCTGTGTTGTTCAGTCGCTGAGCTGTGCCCCAGCGCTTCTGGGACCCCACAGACTGCAGGCCGCCACCAGGCTGCTCTGACCGTGGGATTTCCCAGGTAAGCCGTTTCTTCTGACCTAGGTGGGGACTGCGTCTCTTGCACTGGCAGGGGGGTTCTTTACCACTGTTCGCTTAAATTCACCCAATCTCAACTGATTCACCTTAACAAGATCCAACTGTGATCACTTTCATTATAGGGAGTGGGGACCCTGACAGTGTCGACTATTTTATCTTGTTTTTGAGGGTCATGACATCAGATGCATCACTGATTACGATCATGAAAAATACAAAAGGAATATAGAAAATGCTAAAAGCTAATGAGTGTTCTGATTACATCACTATAAAGTGTAAACAAACACTAGGAACAAGCTTACAGGTAGGTTGGTGGTGTGCATTATTTTAAAACAGTCCTATTATCAATCAGAAAGGAGAGGAGGGCTGAGAGGGTCTCCCCCACCCCAAGGTGTCTTGGGGACCATGGGGGAGGGGAGGGCAGTGAAGCAACAGGCAAGAACCCAGGCTGGCCTGGAACCCAAGCTCACAGAGTCAGCAGAAAAGTGACCAGTGGCTCTAAAAGAATGAACAGTCAACAGCGGTGTGACATCGAGACACCCCAGGAGCGCTGGGTAAGAAGTCCCTGGTAAAGACCAGTGGCTGCAGGGACGTTCAACGCCAAGGATGACGGGATTTTTGAGAGAAGTTCCTGCAGAACACTGGGTCTCTAGTCATCAGAAGTGAGCAATATTCCTGATTTTCCTCTGGACTCTTGTAGTGAAATGGATAAGATTAAATCAGAAAAGAAACACTTAATCATGTCCCAAACCTAAAAAATTAAAAAGCCAAGGTCTGGTTCCCCCAGGACAGGCACCTGAGCGTCTCTGCTCGGCTCAAGGAGAAGCTCCCCCACCTGGGAGATCTCCTTCTGCGTCTGCAGCAGTCTCAGGGCAGCCCCCGCTGCGTGCAGGCAAGGCTCCTCGAGGCTGCACGGCCAGCTTGACACCCACGGGTGAGATCGCTCAGAAGCCAGTGGGACATCAAAGAGCATGATGAGAGCAGGGAGGGCAAACTACACTACCCGCAGAGGTGCGAATGGCTCCCACAAACGTAAGGCGATGCCAAAGAAGCAGACAAAGTGCGAGCCCATGACTCTTTTCACATCGACCACAAACACAAGCAAAAATAATCAATCGTGTGAGAAGTCAGGCGAATGGTTCCTCCCAGGGGAAGCGGCTGGTAACTGGAGGGACTGCCAGGCATGTTCCTGGTAGCTGCTGACTCGTAGGTGGGGCGAGTTCAGTTTTTGGAAATGTCCTGGGTTTGTCATTTGTGCAGTTTTCTATATGCATGTCACACTACACACACGGAGGCAAGTAGACACAGCTGTCCATGAGAAGCAGCCGCTCTCAAGCCTCTCCACGTTGTGGCCACAGCACAGCACATTAAAGAGAAAAGACCAGGCCCGAAAAGGTCTGGATGTAAGAGAAACGAGAGCAGAGAAGCAGCAGCACAGGGCTCCCGGGCCAGGAGAGACTGCAAAGCCTCCAGAGGCCCCAGACACCAAGGTGAGCACAAAGCGTGGACACAGGGGCAGCTGCCCTGCAGGGGCCTGTGAGCCCAGCAGCCCCGAGCTGGCACCTGGGGCCTGGGCTAGGGAGGGCACCCAGCACCCCTCAGATGGACACGAGCAGCTGCCTGCTCCTTGGCTGTCTGAACAAACAATGGGGTTTACACTGAACACCTACCTCCCAGCGGGAAGACTGAAATCTGGGGGACACAGCAGGCAGACAGTGCTTATGTGACCAGCTCCAAATAAAACCCCAGGCACTGAGTGTCCAAGGAGCTTCCCGGGTGGACAGCGCTGCCCGCGTGGTAGGACTTCTCGCTGCTGGAGGAGATAAGCTTGTCTTTCATGACTTCAGGGGGCCAGGACTCCTGGAAGTCTGTGCCTGGATTCCCTTGGACTTCACCCCACACTCCTCTGAGCTCTGCTGACTCTGCTTCACGTCCTTCCCTGGTTGTAAACCGCAGCTGAGGCCACTTATAGGCTGACTCCTGAGTCCTCCTAGAGAGCCATTAAGCCTGAGGATGATCTTGAAGGCCTCTCCAATGCACATATGTATTTTTTTTTTATGTAACTTTATTTTCTATCACAGTATAACCAATTATTTTGGCCAATATTTTAGCCACCTGATGCAAACAGGAGAAGACTGATGCTGGGAAAGACTGAAGGCAAAAGGAGAAGAGGGCGGCAGAGGATGAGATGGTTGGAGGGCATCACGGACTCAATGGACATCAATTTATCTGAGTAAATTTGGGGAGACAGTGAAGTACAGGGAAGCCTGGCGTGCTGCAGTCCATGGGGTCATAGAGAGTCAGACAGGACTTAGCGACTAAACAGCAGAGCTGATTAACAATGTTGGGATAGTTTCAGGTGGACATCAACAGGACTCCGCTACACATATATTAGCAGTACAGTATACTTTCTTTCCCCAAACTCCCCTCCCATCCAGGCTACCATCTAACGTTGAGCAGAGATCCATGCCGATGAACATCTTTTTAAGTAAGTTTGCTAGGAATGGAGGCAAGAAGGGAAGTGTAGAGATGAGAAGTAGAATTTTGCATTTATAGCTCTCAAGTAAATTTAAAAAAGAAAAGCTGGTGGGGAGGGAGGACAAGATTTTTACAGAACAGTGCCCACATTTAAAAAATAGCAATTTATGTGATTGAAAAATTGCTGGGTGTTTTTTTCTTTCAATTGAACTATTTATCTTCCTTAGAAAAATGCTTTCGATTCAAGAAGTGACAAGGTAGCCGTATCCGCCTGGAGATGGTTCATCAACAATTACAAAGAGCTCCCTTTCACGGCAATCTTTATTTTACCGGGAGCTCAAGAATAGCTGCTTCTGGAGCATAATTAATCTTTCTATTCCACCCTACCTCTAAGAAGAGCCTGCATTAAAAGACTAAGTGTTTAGTAATTGTTTAAATGAATGAATTAGTGCAACTTCATAAACAGCATTTAAAGACACAAGAACAAAAGCCCAGAAACCATGGCTGCCACATTCCTTTTCCAGTCCCACTGCACCTGACCAAAATCAAGAGCACTTTTTCTTACTTAAGAATGAATGATAATAGTTTCCTTTTCCATTTTTTTTCCTAGCCCATGCAGCGATAGAAATAATATGTATGAAAATATGTGCTGTCTCCATTGTTATAAAAGGGAATATGTGTGTGTGTGTGTGTGTGTGTGTGTGTGTGTGTATTTGCCAACACTCAAAATGCTTTTGGAAATTCTCCTTTAAAGTTGCCAAGACATTGCAGCAAAACAGAAGCTGAGCACCACCCATGTGAAGGACTCCATCCTAGGCTTGGAAAGGCGAGGAGAACCCTAACAGGCAGCTTCCACAGCATTTATAGCTCAGGGCGGAATAACATTAAGCATGGAACGAACATGGAGAAACTGCTCCCCAGGTAGCCATTAAAACAGTACGAGGAAGAACTCACAGGCGGGACTGAGGCGCTCGCCAAGGCCCAGACCGTGTGACTACACTGGGGCGAAGGCGCCTCCCGAGGCAGGAGGCAGATGGGTGAGGATGCTGAGGACGCGGGCCACCTGCAGAGGCCAGAGAGCAGCTGCTCAGGAGGGCAGGCGGGCGTGTCAGGAGGTTTTCAGCCGAAGCAATGACTGATGTTATTTTATTAACTTTAATGAGGAGAAGGAAACAAAGAAACCACCATTTACATGCAAAAATTATATGCTGGCCACTGTGCATCTATTGTGTTATTTTCATTCTGACCAAAGCCTGTGGAGTAGGAATTATTATTCCATTTTACAGATGAGGAAACTGGAGCTTTGTTAAATTTAACTCTAGGCTCTAGTCTGCCAAAGGACATTAACACTGTCTTAGAGTAAAAGCCAGGATATGACTATTACATAAACGCGGCTGACTTTCGACGAGGCTCATAAAGTATAAATTCACTTTGAAAAATATTTATGGGCCTCACATTTCTGTTCACAGGAAAAAGGAGAAAAGTAAATAAATCAATTTTATTAGTTCGGTGACCATTCTAAAAACAAAAGCCAGAAATGTACTCACTCTTTCTAACCACCAATAATTTTAAGAGACTCCTTTTCTTTCCTAGAGGGATGAAATTCAAGTGTGAAGGGCAGGTCTTACTATTATTTATGATTAACGTATAATACCTATGGTTGCTTTTAACATTTTTTATTACAAAAATATGAGAACTGTAAAAAGTGGCCATACCCCCAAGTATCTTACTCCAACAAAATAGAATTGTCTTGGACGATGAAATCAATCGTTGCTGCTGTTCAGTCGCTTCGTCATGTCCAGCTCTTTGCGACCCCATGGACTGCAGCACATCAGGCTTCCCTGTCCTTCACCACCTCCCAGAGTTTGCTCAAACCCATGTCCACCGAGTCAGTGATGCTATCCAGCCATCTCATCCTCTGCCGCCCCCTTCTCCTCTTGCCATCAATCTTTCCCAGCGTCATGGTCTTTCCAATCAGCTGGCTCTTCACATCACGTGGCCAAAGTATTAGACATTTACCATCAGTCCTTCCAATGAATATTCAGGGTTGATTTCCTTTCCAGTGAGTTGGCTCTTTGCATCATGTGTCCAGAGTACTGGAGCTTCAGCTTTAGCGTCAGTTCTTCCAATGAATATTCAGGGTCGATTTCTTTTAGGATGGCCTGGTTGGATCTCCTTACAGTCCAAGGGACCCTCAGGACTCTTCTCCAGCACTACAGTTCAAAAGCATCAATTCTTCGGTGCTCAAGAACCAATACTATGTGAGTCAGTGATGCCATCCAACCATCTCATCCTCTGTCGTCCCCTTCTCCTCCTGCCCTCAATCTTTGCCACCATCAGGGTCTTTTCCAGTGAGTCACTTCTTCACATGAGGTGGCCAAAGTACTGGAGTTTCAGCTTCAACCTCAGTCCTACCAATGAACACTCAGGACTGATCTCCTTTAGGATGGACTGGTTGGATCTCCTTGCAGTCCAAGGGACTCTCAAGACTCTTCTCCAGCACCACAGTTCAAAAGCATCAATTCTTCGGTGCTCAAGAACTAATGGTGCTCAAGAACTAATACTGCTCAAGAACCAATACTATGTATCTATTATGTGTTTCTCCAAGTGCCCACCAAAACCAGAACATCCTGTTCAACTCAAAGATTTGAATGCCTACAAAACTTACTGGGCATCGCCTCTGGTTATCTGGCGCTAGGCAGACCCCCTACTGTCAGAGTGAACTAGGGGCTATCAGAGCACAGTATAAAGATGAGGGTGCTATTCTGGCAAGGAGCTGTGGAACTCCAGGCGAGCCAGTCTCCATCCTCATCATCAAGTGCTGTCATCCGTATGCACAGGCAACCCGACAAACACGAGAGGCCTGAGGCATACAGTCCACCTAGCCTTAATCTTCCTCTGCTTACTTAGGAAATAGACAAGAACAGTTCACGAGAATGTTGGTATTTTGTAAATCCTCAGTTACATTCTTAAGAGTAAATCAATCACAGTAAAAACGAATTCTATCCCCGCCAAAAAAAAAAACCACTAACTAAACCTTTAGGAAAATCTCACCTTTATTTACATCCTCACCAGCAGTGGTAGTAGCAGCAGTGAAGTCGCTCAGTTGTGTCTGACTCCATTACCTTTAAAACACATTTGCTATTTTTTGTTGTTTTTAGTTGCTCAGTCGTGTCCAACTCTTTTGTGACCCCATGGCCTGTAGCCTCCCAGTCTCCTCTGTCCATGGGATTCTCCAGCAAGAATACTGGAGTGGGTTGCCATTTCCTTCTTCAGGGGATCTTCCCAGCCCAGGGACTGAACCTGCATCTTCTGCAATGACAGGCACTTTCTCTCACCCTGAGCCACCTGGGAAGTCCTGAAAACACATCCTTGGGAACCTATTTGTTAAGTAGTTTGGCCTTAACCCTAAGTTAACTTCATATTTATTTTCAGGGAAAGGAGGATAGTGGCATTCAGAAGGAAGAAGAGTAAGTCTAGGGGAGGGATGGACTAGAAGGTTGGGATTAGCAGATGCCAACTATTAATGTATAGGATGAATATATATATATGTATAACTAAGTCACTTGGCTATAAACCAGAAATTAACACAACACTACAAATCAACGACACTTACTCACTGTCCATCTATTCTTGTAGTCCCAGCCTTTGTTCCTCCATCAGATGCAGGGGAGGAGGGCATCCATGTTTCCAGCTGAGCCTGACACACTCAGTGCCTGGTACACATCCTTAACAAGTATCAGTTCACTTCATCCACTCTACACTTTATCACCGAAGATGAATTCTAGTATCTTTTTAATTCTAGTAGAACTTCTTTAAAAAAAAAAAGTATCAGAAATAGTACAAAGCACCCTCTGGTTCTTTTGTAAAAGTTCCATGTTTATTCTACACCAGGTGGTGACTGCAGCCATGAAATTAAAAGACGCTTACTCCTTGGAAGGAAAGTTATGGCCAACCTAGATAGCATATTCAAAAGCAGAGACATTACTTTGCCGACTAAGGTCCGTCTAGTAAGGCTATGGTTTTCCCTGTGGTCATGTATGGATGTGAGAGCTGGACGGTGAAGAAAGCTGAGCGCACCGAAGAATTGATGCTTTTGAACTGTGGTGTTGGAGAAGACTCTTGAGAGTCCCTTGGACTGCAGGGAGATCCAACCAGTCCATCCTGAAGGAGATCAGTCCTGGGTGTTCACTGGAAGGACTGATGTTGAAGCTGAAACTCCAGTACTTTGGTCACCTCATGCGAAGAACTGACTCATTTAAAAAGACTCTGATGCTGGGAAGGATCGGGGGCAGGAGGAACAGGGGATAACAGAGGATGAGATGGCTGGATGGCATCACCGACTCAATGGACATGGGTTTGGGTAGACTTCGGGAGTTGGTGATGGACAGGGAGGCCTGGCGTGCTTCAAATCATGGGGTTGCAAAGAGTTAGACACGACTGAGGTGTCCACAATGAGGGTGACATCACCCTCCAAGGTTTCTCAGGTGGCGTAGTGGTAAAGAAGCTGTTGGCCAATGCAGGAGCCACAAGAGATGTGGGTTTGATCCCTGGGTTGGGAATATTCCTTGGAGAAGGAGATGGCAGCCCACTCCAATATTTTTGCCTGGAAAATCCCAGACATAGGAGCCTTCCGTCTGTGGGGTCGCAAAGAGTCAGACATGACTGAGCATCTGAGCATTCCAATCACCCTCCAAGGGGATGAAAAGTGGTTCCAAGAGGTGGAGGGGAGAAACCTACCACTTTTATGTATAAAGCATAAGATACACAACAGTGCATGAGCGGATGTATGCAGACTATAGTTTCCATTAGTGTGATTAGAAAGAAAAATCTTATGAGTCTTCTCAGGGAGGTGATTGTGAAATGAGGGCATGATCTGTTGGGAACACAGTGGGACTCAGTTCAGTTCAGTCTCTCAGTTTGTGTCCAAACCCATGTCCACTGAATCAGTGATCTCATTCTCCGTTATCCTTTTCTCCTCCTGCCCTCAATCTTTCCCAGCATCAGCGTCTTTTCAACTGAGTCAGCTCTTTGATCAGGTGGCCAAAGTACTGGAGTTGCAGCTTCAACATCAGTCCTTCCAATGAACACTCAGGACTGATCTCCTTTAGGATGGACTGGTTGGATCTCCCTGCAGTCCAAGGAACTCTCAAGAGTCTTCTCCAACACCACAGTGGGACTAGTGGTTCTCAAAGTTACTGTCATATTTTTTAATTAAAATAAACCAAAGCTTAATCAATTTCTAATTAACTTTCAGAGCTTTTAAGGACTTGCCTTATACCATTATTAAAATAATAACAATAAAGATGTACAACTTGTGACCTTCATCTACAGAAGGCTAAGGATGGAAGACAATCCAAATTAGGAAGCTGAAATCTAATATCAAAATCATTTAAATTAAGTTAGAAGTTACCGAGGATAAGAAAATGTCAGATAAGGAAATTCAGCATCCCACAAACTTGGCACGTCAGTTTCCTCTCTCAGGAGCTATGACAAACCTAGACAGGGTATTAAAAAACAGACGTATCACTTTGCCTACAAAGGTCTGTACAGTCAAAGCTATGATTTTTCCAGTAGTCATGTATGGATGTGAGAGCTGGACCATAAAGAAGGCTCAGAGCTGAAGGATCATGCTTTCGAACCTGTGGTGTTGGAGAAGACTCTGGAGAGTCCCCTGGACTGCAAGGAGATAAACCAGTCAATCCTAAGGGAAATCAACCCTGAATACTCACTGGGAGGACTGATGCTGAAGCTACAATACTTTGGCCACCTGATGCAAAGAGATAAAGACCCTGAAGCTGGGAAAGACTGAGGGCAAGAGGAGAAGAGGGCAACAGAGGATGAGATTGTTGGATCGCATCATCAACTCAATGGACATGAGTCTGAGCAAACTCCAAGAGATGATGAAGGCGTGCTGCAGCCCATAAGGTCCCAAAGACTCGGACACAACTCAGCAAATGAACAACACAAGCTGAGAAAAAGAAGGTGGCTTGTTAAGGCAAGTAAAAAACAGAAGTTAAGGGAAAAAAAGAATATTTGGAGAAGCGTGCACACAGTGTGTGAAGCTGAGAGCTGACTCTGATGCACTGACTGCTTCCCTGAGGAAGGGGATGGCCTGCGGGAGTTGCAGGTGGCGGGAAGGACCCAGGAGCAAGCTATAAGGCTGCAGGATCGAAATGTCTCCCGAACAGCAGAATGGAGCGAGTCCCGGTCTGCAGTACTTTCCCCACTGCCCTCCTGTTCTCACAGGTCCATCACACCATGCCCACCTCCAGCTGAAAACTGGTAAAGCTGGGAGGCCTCACAGGGCCTTGCTTGGTCTCTGGAATGAGCATGTGTGCTCCCTCCTGCCAGAGTGTGACCGCCCCAGGAGCAAGAATTTGTTGTCTCCTCCATGGAGCTGGCTCAAGACGATGCTCACAGTTCTGTTCCCCAGATTCGACCTATGTGACTGACCATCAGGCCACTTCTGCGGCACCTGGGTTAGTGGCTAGGCTTTACACAGCTTTAACTCTCCCATGCTCTCACTATAGGAGCATGGTGCCAAAAGTAGGGAGGGCACCCACCAAATCCTGCCAACCGGCACTCTGCACCCCAGCGCACGTTGGGCCCAGTATCCTCCCAACCTCCAAGGAAGGTGTCTCATCACCAACACTCAGGTCATCAGAACTAAAAAAAAAACTCTGCTCTGGCTGAATCTACACTCTCTATCCACCCATCCTTTAAGGTCAGGATCATATCAGGTCTCCCAACAGCCTACTGAGAAACCAGCATCTGAAACTGTTAATACTTTCAAAGGTTCCATAAGTTGAGAATCAAGAGATCTGGGCTCTAGTCCCTGCCACCTAACTAGCCATGTGCTCCTGAGTATGAAGGTCAGTGTCTCCAAGCTGGAATCCTTCACTTGCAGGCCTGAGGGGGTGTCTCCTCTCCTAAGGGTTTTTGAACTTGAGGCTGCCTCGAATCCCCTGAGGGGCTTGTTAAAACCCTGACTGTTGGGCCCCAATCCAGCACTTCCAATGCAACAGTCTGGGGTAGAGCCTGAGACACTGCGTTTCTAACAAATTTCCAGGTGTGCGCTGGAGAGAATCCACCACTTTAACTCCATCTGACGCCAGGGACCACGGGACACTCCAGCCAGGAGACTGGCCTGGGTGAGGTGATGAGCGGCAGGAAGACACCGCCCCTCCCCCGGCCCCCAGACAGAGCACCGTTCCTTCTCTCTCCAACATAAAGCACTACACTCCTCTGCATTCTCCACATCGTCACAAGACAACAGACCTCCTGTGCCCAGAACAATTATTACACACACATAAGGGCCCTGAACTGCACAGCGGTACTTGGGCTTAATGTGGTTCACCATCCAGACAAGCTGGCCTAAGCTTTCTAAAATTGCTTTTTGAAATATACGCCTTTTTATATAGTTTTGACTTGCAAACCATGTAAATGATTCACACATTCAAAAATTAAATCAGGAGAAAAAGGAAACCCTATGAATGAATTAAAATAGAAAGTGAAGCTAGCAGCTACACACCCGATTGATAAACCCCACAAGGAGATGAGTATTCCTAGTAACGTCTGAATATAGCACTCTGCAAATCCTTGACAGATGAAAGTCTAAGGACAAAAACAGCTTCACACAAATAAAACTCTACTCTGTGTTCACTGCTAAGTGGTAACATCAGTGTTGTAATTCTGAAATGATTTTATGTTTACTGAAAGTGAAAGTCGCTCAGTCAAGTCCAACTCTTTGTGACCCCATAGACAGGACATCAGGCTCCTCTGTCCATGGAATTCTCTAGGCAAGAATACTGAAGTAGGTTGCCATTCTCTTCTCCAGCAGATCTATGTTTATTGGAGGATAAATTAAATAAGTAAATGTAGTATTTTATTAGGAACTAAGAGTTTCAAGTCTAGGCAAAGAGAAAACTATAAAATACACAAGATTTTAGAAATTAAGGAAGAAATGATTCTGAGAAATATATTCCCAAGCTATATCTACTGAGAGGGTCTAGAAGCAAAAAGGGCTTTCCTGGAGGCTCAGACGGTAAGGAATCTGCCTACAATGCAGGAGAATCATGTTAGATCCCTGGGTGGAGAAATCCCTTGGAGAAGGAAATGGCAACCCACTCCAGTACTCTCGCCTGGAGAATTCCATGGACAGAGGAGCCAGGCAGGCTGGAGTCCATGAGGTCGCAAGGAGTCGGACACGATGAAACGAAGACACAGTGTGACACACACAGGAAAGCAGAACACCTCTGCAGCAATGACCTCACTGGGCATCCAGATGCTGGTTTCTGAGTGCATTTCCCACTGAAAGGAACAAAGGCTCCTCAGAGGAAGGGACTTGCATTCTGGAAGATGAGCCTCAAATACCTACTTGTCCGAAAAGACAAGGAAATATTCAAAAACAACTGGGGCCGTGTCAAGGGGCTGCAGAAGGCAGTCTTTAAAGAGCTCCCCTGGCTAGATGTGGCATGCTTTCATCAGATAATAATAACGGCAGCTGCAACTGATGGATACACGTTGAAGAAATAGTAATAAAACTGCCTATGTCCATAGCAATATCTAAAAGAAAAAAGACAAGAAAGGGTGGGGTAGGTAAGAAAGGAAACTCTTCTTTACAGACTGATGCACGCTAAGAAGCCTGGAAGATAGAATCTGAAAATCAACACTTGGCAGTCACATTAACACAGTATCTACCTGTGGGTTACTTCCACGGACTGTAGCCGACAGCATGGGGAACTCTGCAGTCACCTCTTCCATCAGAATGGCTTCACTAACACTGGGACGATCAGGAGGGACATGCCCCCGAGGTCATGCAACAGGAAGATCCAACGCCACCAAGGTGTTCTTGCCAAAAACACTTATTCCACATCTAATTAAGCCTCGACCTAATTTCCAGCTTACAGGAGATGTAGGAGGAGGAACAAGGTAAACACAAATGAGGAAACTAGCAGACAAATCCAGAATGGGAGCTACTTTACCAAACACTTGGCCGGGCTCTTCCGAAAGTCAGTTTCTCTTAAAGAAAACAAAAAGTAGGAGGGACTGACCGAGATTAAAAGTGACTTAAGCAATAAGCTAACCAGTGTGTGTGTGTGTGTACACACCGTATCTTCTTATCCATTCATCTATCAATGGATATACATATGCACACACACATATACACACAATGGAATATTTACTTGACCATAGAAAAGAACGAAATCATGCCATTTCCAGCAACATGGATGGACCTAGAGATGATCACACCAAGTGAAGTAAGTCAGAGAAAGACAAGCATCATGTGATATGACTCATAGGTGAAATCTTTTTTAAAAAATGATACAAATGAACTTATTTATGAAACAGACTAATGGACATAGAAAACAAACTTACAGTTACCAAGAGGATTGAGGGGGATGATAAATGAGATGGTGAGGAGTGACCTAAACACACT
The DNA here is from genome assembly GCA_006408695.1 of Aepyceros melampus. Lineage (NCBI taxonomy): Eukaryota > Metazoa > Chordata > Mammalia > Artiodactyla > Bovidae > Aepyceros > Aepyceros melampus. The sequence continues at coordinate 322,432 of SJXQ01002154.1, read as the reverse complement.
ACAATACATAAAACAGCTAAACAGCAAAGACTCACTGCAGAGCACAGGGAACGATGCTCAGTATTCCACAGTAACCTACAATGGAAAAGGGTCTGGGAAAGAATATGTATGTATATGTGTATAACTTGGGCTTCCCTTGTGGCTCAGACGGTAAAGCGTTTGCCTATAATGCAGGAGACCAGGTTCGATCCCTGGGTCGGGAAGTTCCCCTGGAGAAGGGAATGGCAACCCACTCCAGTATTCTTGCCTGGAGAATCCCCCACGGAGGAGCCCCGTAGGCTACAGTCCATGGGGTCACAGAGAGTCCGACAAGACAGAGCAACTTCACTTCACTTCGTGTGTAACTGAACCACTTTACTGTACACCTGAAATTAATACAACATTGTGAGTTAACTATACTTCATTTTTTAAAAGATATTTTAAAGAGATAAGATAACCAAATGTAATGCACAAACCTCCATCAGCCCATGATTGGAAAAAAATGGTTATAGAAACATCCTTGGCATAACTGAGTATATTTGAAATAGGCCACATTAGGTGACAATCTGAAATGATTCATCCTCTCAAGTGGTATTTTGATTATGGCTGTATTTTAAGAGAAGTGCTCAGGTATTTACAAGCACTGTGTCTTGGTATCACAATACAGACATATCACACACACAAATGAAATGCTAAAAGTTGCTGAATTCAGCGAAGGGTAAAAGTGTTCATTTTCTGAACAGCGCTGTAATTGTGAACATTTTCATAATAAAGAGTTGGTTGCATATTATTTAAATAAAAACATAAATTTCACTTCTTAGAAACAAATCCGAAAGAATTTATGGACCCCAGGTTGAGAATTACTGATTTAGATAATTGTTTGTTTACCTTCCAGAGTGTTAAATAAAAACAAGAGGTACCTCAACTGCAAGAGACAAACTAGCAGGCTCTTGTGTGTTAATAGGAATAATGCAAGTGTGATGTGAAGACACGGGACTGGAGGATGCGGGATGCGGGGTGGGGGATGGAGGCTGCAGTGAGCCTCCTGAGGCTCAGACTCTCCTTGCTGTAGCCTACTCTCCTTGCTGCAGCCTTTAGGACTGTAACCAGAGAGCTGATGTATTTTAAAATATGAAAGAAGACAACTAAAATTGCAAATACTCTGTAAACATAAGCACTTGTGCTTAAATAGCAGGGTTTAAAGGGGGCTTCCCAGGTGGCGCTAGTGATAAAGAACTCTCCTGTGGATACAGGAGAGGCAGGTTCAATCCCTGGGTCAGGACAACCCCCTGGAGGGCATGCACCCCACTCCAGTGTTCCTGCCTGGAGGATCCCATGGACAGAGCAGCCTGGCGGGCTACAGTCCACGGGGTGGCAAAGAGTTGGACACACCTGAGTGGCTAAGCACAGCACAGGGAGCTAACACCCCACACGTGATTTAGCATGGCACGTGGGGTTTTAAATGGCAATGATTTCCCACTAAACAAAAGGTATAAAAAATTGACATTTATATATATATATAAAGACACAAGGATTGAAATGAAGGGGCTATCAAGAATTCAAACAGCCAATTCAACCAATTCAAGTAACCCTCAAAATGAATTATACCACACACACACATACCTGTCACAATGGGGACTTCCAAATAAGCTCTGTGGACTGGATCAGTGCCGAGCCCCCATGGCTCACCTTGGATCTAAGCCATGCAGGCAGACACACATGCTATATACTCTAACACTGGAGTCAGGTCAATTCTGTGCAGGACTTTAGTTGCGATGCTGTACTACAGTTATGCAAGGTGTTACCTTTGCGGAAAACTGGGTGCAAGATACGTGGGACCTCCTTGAACATTTTTCTGCAAATTCTTGTGAATCTGTAATTATCACGAAAGTTATGGATTGTAGATCTCACGGCCTGGTCTTGTCCTGTTTGAGCACACCCTTCAAAACCTCTCCACCACCAATCAGATATATGACACGCTTTCTTTAGAAAGAACTCTTTCAAATCCTAAAGAAAAGTGATTCTTTAAAAAAAAAAAAAAAGAGCTCAAGCTCTAGAAGAAACATAAAGACATGTATACACCTTCAGCAAACAAAGGGCTCCCTCCCAGACCCCCCAGTCTCCCAGAAAGCACAATCTGCTTTGGTTTCCAGGGTCACACAGTCGAGTGCAGCAGGTGAAGCTGACTCGGGCGGCCAGCCTGGAGGGTTCATTTAGGACTGAGGACAGCTGACAGCTGGGGACAGCACCACCCCCGCCAACCCGCTCCCCACAGCTGCTGCTCCTCTGGCCTTTAGAGAGCCTGAGCAACAAGCAGGAGCCTAACAACTGCCCCTCAGTGTCAGTCAAGGAATAGGCTCGACAGGCAGGACCAGTCTGGCATTCTTCCTAAGGATCAGCACCCACACCTTTTTGCTCTGAGATGAGACCGAGTGCACTCAGAAGTCAGGCAGGACCCTGCTCTCAACCAGAGCCCTCTCCCACAGCCCCTCCTGCTGGAGCCGGAAGCAGAAACGCCAGCAGCCAATTTTCCCTCCCGCTCCCAGTGCAAGAAGGGCGGGGCAGCAGGCTCCTGGAAGGCAAGGTTTGGGGACATGCTCGCCATGGCTCCGACCGCACCAGCTTTCCACCCACCATCACATTTGCTCACAGGTCAGAGGTCACTCTGCAGAGAGGTCACTGCATGAACACAGCACACAAGAAATGTTACTGAGAGGCAACAGGGCAAACGGTTGGTTGGGTTTTTATCTGCTCTGAAGACTCACCACTGGTTTTCATTTCACCTGAACACATGGGTTTTGCATAATTATTATTAAAGGAGTCTTGAAAATGCATTTATCCAATGCTGCCTGAGTTTTTCAGGCAAGGAAATACCTTTTGTATGTGCTGTGCTGTGCTTAGTGGCTTCAGTCGTGTCTGACTCTCTGCAACGCTACAGACTGTAGCTCGCCAGTCTCCTTTGCCCATGGGATTTCCCAGGCAAGAATACTGGAAGGGGCTGCCATGCCCTCCTCCAGGGGGTCTCCCTGACCCAGGCACTGAACCCACGTCTCCTGCATCTCCTGCGTTGGCCGGCGGGTTCCTTACCACTAGCTCCACCTGGGAAGGCCCTACCTTTCACATGCAACTCACCCCAAGTGTCTGGTACATACACGGGTCCGTGTTTTAGAGCCGTGCTCAGAGATGCTGGTGAGGAGATGCACAGGGCACCAACGATGAGGACTGCTACACAGGTTGGGGGGGGA